>VZTV01089953.1:0-12419 GCA_013400875.1 Anhinga rufa | reverse complement strand
ATGGGGGTGTTGGAACGTAGGGACGTTGGGACATGGGGACCATTCAGGGTGGGTCCGGGGGGCTGAGCCCGTGGTCCCAGCAGCCCAGGGCTGCGGGTGCTGCTGGCAGACCCCACATGCTTGATGGGTTCACCCCCGTTGCCTTGCCACCTTCAACGCCACAGCCATGTCACCCCTCCTCACCCTCCGCGCCACCCCCAGCGCCCTCCCCGTCGCCAGGGGGCGCTGCCCCATCCGCACAGCGTGTTCCAACCCCCCCCTCAAAGCGCATGCGCGCCGCACACCACTCCGACCTTCCCATCATGGCGGCGCGGCGCGGCCGCGACGCCATGCGCGCTGACGTCACCACCCTCCGGCGTACGCGGGGCGGGGGTGGGGGCGTGGCTTAACGCCGTCTCCGCGGCCGGGCCGGGCGGGCGCGTCGGTCTCCGGTGGCGGCGGCGGCTGAGGCGAACGACGGAGGCCGGGGATTAACGGCATCGCACCGAGCGCGTGGGCCCGTATGGGGGGGCGGGCGCGGGCGCTGGGCCGCCGGTTGATCTCGGCGCCGTCGTCGTTTTGAGGCGCGATGTCGAATCCCGGTACCCGCCGGAACGGTTCCAGTATCAAGATCCGCCTCACAGGTAACGGGGCGGTGGCGACGCTCTCGCCGCGTCCCCGCGCACACGCGCCCGGGTCTTCCCTCCGCTCGGGCCGCCAGGCCGGGGAGGGGGCGTCCGCCAGGCCTGAGGGGAGGGGAACCCGGGCCCCAGGCGGGGGCTCTGCGGCGGCGTGAGGGGAGGCCGTGGGGCCGCGGCGGCGGCGGCCGAGCCCCGCGCGTTGCTTAACTTTTGTCCGCCGTTTTCCAGTCCCGCTTCCACCTCCCTGGCCCGGTGGAGCCTCTTTTAATTCCTTTTTTCCTGCTTCCCGCCCCCCTCGGCTGCTTGGGCTGGCGCTGATTTGAGGGGGGGGGTTTAGGGAGAAAGGGGGTGTCCTTGTCTCCCTTTCTTCCAGCAGGCCAAGGCACCCTGCTCTTCCCTGGGGTCTCTTGCACCTTCCCTCAGGGGGGTCCCTTTGGCCACCCCCCCGCTTCAGCACCCTGCCCCTTCCTGGGGTGTCTTCTGCACCTTCCCCCATGGGGTGGGGTCCTTGTGTCCCCCCCTTCCAGCAGGCCAGAGCACCCTGCCCCTTCCTGGGGTCTCTTTTGCACCTTCCCCTTTGGGCCCCCCTCCCCAGTACTCTGCCCCTTCCTGGGGTCTCTTTTGCACCTTCCCCTTTGGGCCCCCCTCCCCAATACCCTGCCCCTTCCTGGGGTCTCTTTTGCACCTTCCCCTTTGGGCCCCCCTCCCCAATACCCTGCCCCTTCCTAGGGTCTCTTCTGCACCTTCCCCCATGGGGGGGGTGGGGTGTCCTTGTGTCCCCCCTTTCCAGCAAGCCAGGACGCCCTGCCCCTTCCTGGGGTCTCTCCTGCACCTTCCCCGGGAGGATTTCCAGGGCCACCCCTCCCACAGCCTGGCTTTCAGCAAAGCCTTTCATAATTTGCCTTGCTTCGCTTTAGTTAATAACCACCCCCCCAGCCTCCCGTGCGCTGAGGATAACTCAGTAGCTAATGAGAAAACGTGCGTTTAGTTGCTTTTAGCTTTTTTTTCAGTGTTTTTTTTTCCGCCCCCCCCCCTTCTCACCCCTTGCTCTCACTTGGCAAATCACACAGTCAACTTTTGAAGTTCCTTCCCCGAGTGAGAGGTGACACCAACAGCGGCGCGTGTCGTGCCACCGCACGAGGCCTCTGCGAGGGCGCACGGATGGATAAGCCAACTTATGTTGCTCCCTGAAAGATCTGGATTAAGTCTCCTGGAAGCTGCTCCGGTCGATGCCGAGACTGCTTCTTTAATGGGAAGAGATGCAGTTTCTGCTTCTTGAGACTGCTGTGTGAATTATTAATAAATAAGGCCCAATCCAGTCTTTCAAAGGCAACAGGTGGATGCTTGGAGATCTCTTGGGCTGGAGGAGCCACGGTGCTGCTCCGAGTCCCTGGCATTGATCAATACAGAGTTTTTGTATGGGTGCGTAAAACGTTGTCAAATAATGAGAAAACGGCGCTACTTAAACTTCAGTTACAGGTTAACTTGCTTCTGGCATATAACGCAATCAATGAGAAGCAGCTCTTCCAAAAAAAAAAACAAACCAGGTTTTCTTTTAATCCTTTTTTGATTCTGCACTGCTTGTGCTTTAGGAGACCAAAGTTTGTGAGGGTAATATAAATCTGAAAATCCTTTTCTTGGACGTGAGAAAGCTGAAACTATTTTTAGGGTGTATGGATGATGTTTGATCTGAAATTAGTTTTGTGGTGATGTATACTAAATGTCAACCCAGTCATTAATGTGGCTTATTTTTATGCAAGTCAGACAATAAAAATGTTGTGAATTAAGTAACTTATGCCGTGGTCATAGCCCTTCTTCTGAGCTGGAGGATATCATTTGAATAACAGACAGAAGCTGTTGGCTTTAATTTTAAAGGATGAATGCTGCATCAAAACACTTTTTTACTTTTAGCATGCTCTAGTCTTTTCTCCTAGCTGAGAACGTTTCCTGGAAGAGACTGAAGTTTCGGCTTATTGAGCAACTTGGTGGATCATTTTTTTTATTCCCCTTTTTTTTTTTAACTATATTAAAGAAATCTCCTGCTTGCTCAAACACATCTTCTGTTTTTACAAGCGTGCAGCCTGGGTGGTGTGACAAAAATTGCTGTATTTAATAAAAAATAAATTGCTCTGGGAGAGGTTTAGCTTTAGAATCATTAGGCAATGCTGTATTCTTGGCTTTGCTGGAGACAAGCGTGCTGACTTACCTGTTTCAAATAGCTGTAGCTAGCGTGGCTTTTGTTTTCTCATCTGTTTCACTGTTGGGAGATTTGAGCAGATTTAAATCGAGACAGAGGACCTCATCTGTTATGATTTACTGCCTGCATTGCGTTTCCCATGATTAGAAACCATTTATGTTTTGCACTACTGAAAATAGCTGTGTAAATACCACTTAGCCTGAAGGTGCCTGTGAGTGTTACTTTGTAAACGGGGAGTGAAGGGTGGAAGAATCTTTGATGCTTAAAGACATATTTTTTTTCTCGTATATTGGAAAGGTGTTTGTATTAGCAGTGTGTTGGGATTATGTTATTTACGCGAATATATCTAAAAGTTCTGCATCCTCTGATTATTATCAGAAAGGATCTGCCAGCTTATACAGAACGGTGCCAGTCCTATCCTGATACAAATCATAATGAAGTAAAATAGCAAATAATGGATCCTGTTTAGAAATATTAAAAAAACATCCCAACATCAGCAAGTAAGCTGGATGGCAGGTTAAAATGCCCTTGCGTCCTAGGGTTCTCAAACACGCTAATCTCTCGTCGTATCTCAGTTTCTCCAAAAGCCTGTTTCTCTTATTTCCCTTGGAGCTTTCACCACTGCTGGTGATGTAGGAGCCAGAGATATTCATGGCCTTGTCTCTTGCCGCTTGGAGCAGTTCTTAAACAAAGTAAGGTAAAACTTCTTAAGTCCGTGGTCCCTTTTGTGTCCATACTGTTATCAGGGTAGTGCAAGAGTGGTGGAATTATCAAAACAGGGATGGAAATAATAAAGTGATATTGTGAGTGAATGTGCTCCAAAAGTCCGCTTGGGATCTTCTGGGTCGGGGAGGAACACGATCCACGGGCCCGGGGAGCTTTGCGGAGCACACGTCTCTTTTTTTTTACTGATACGCTTCTCTGAAACCTTTGTTTGCTGCTGCAGTCGCTGCTCCCTGGGGAGGTTCCAAAGGGTTCATCATCTCCAAGGCTTACACGCGTCCTGCTCATACAGTTACATCGCCCAGAAGTGCTTGTGAAAACTGCAGTCTCATTGTGCTGGGTATGGGAGACGTTCCTGTTCCAGGTAGCTTGCAGGCGAAGGTTGCAGATGGAATTGGAAAGACTGAAGAAGTGGACTAAAAATGTAGCTTTTCTACCAAAAAAAAAAGCTGCAAGCTGTGTTTTGGCTTCATCGGTACTGGCTTTTTCAGCAGGGTCTCAGCTGAGGTGTTAAAAGCTGGCCGGTTTCTGGTGCCATTGTGGAACTGAGAAAAGATTGGGAAGGAAAAGGCATTAGTTTAAATGCCATGGATCACTTCACAGATGGAGCAGGAAGTGGGGAGGATCTCCTGGGTAAGGTCATGGCAAAACCAGTTTCTTTAAGAGAAAAGTCGGAGCGGGTATAACAGGAGAGTACAAACAATCATCTCCGAGCACCTCACTTAGCTGCGGTTCAGAGTACTCGGGAGTGTAAAAACGCGTTCCTCCTCGGCAGACCTGGTCTGGGCAGGCGCTGGGCTGCTGGCTGTTATTGATGCAGTTTTGGAGGGAGGGTATAGGTGAGAGCTCCCCAGTTGTGAGTGGGAGGAAAGTGCAGTGTTGGAAGCACCGGGGAGGAGTGAGGAAGGTGATGAGGAACCAGGCGGTTTCTGTGAGGTGAGGGGATTTGTAGGTGACAAGTTTGATTCCTGTAGGAAATGTGGTAGTGCTTAGCAGTGGCAAAGAAAGGGAAAGAGGCGATGTAGACGAGTATCCTGAGCACCACTTTCAGTTCGCTGTAGACGGCACAGTTTAGGGAAGTCCCATCTACAAAACCTGACCAGTTAGTTGCTGGTAAATGGGTGGCTTCGGGTCTTTTTGCAGATACGCATTTGTAATTTAAGGACTACATAAAAGCATACAGCGACTTCAAGTAAAAAAAAAAAATGATGTTACCTTAAGAGCAGCATTCATGTAGGATTGTTATAAAGGCACAGGTTAAACCGTGACCCAAATGTCGTTACGTTTTGCTTCCCTTTGATGACTAATGTATTGATCAATGCAGTCAAGTTAACTGACTGATCAATAACACTAATGCTGGTGACCTGGACGGTTTTATGTCCAGTGTTCGGAAACAATGAATATCTGCATAGGGATCTCTGTATCAGACATCGTAAATACTTCGTAGGCTGGCTGTAGTTTTATGTTTGTACATTGCAAAGACTCCGGGTTACAGGCTAAGCATGCTGGCGCGAAGAGGCAGAGACGGCTGGCCGGTCAGCCCAGCCTGCCTTGGCGTTTGGAATTTAACGTTGAGCCAGGTTTGTGCAATGGGGAACACAGTGGGAAGCAGCAGTTTAGTAGCTCCCAATTTATTTTACGTGGTAATCTGCATGTATGCCGAAATCTATGTCTCGGTATTTTCTTCTCGTAAGGATTTTCTCTGCTCCACGTCTCTGGGAGCGGGTTGCCTGGTTGTGGTTGGAGCGCTGGGCTGGAGCTCGACGCTGAGCTTCACCACAGATTTCCTGTGCGATGCTGAGCGAGGCGCTTAATCTCTCTGCCTCTCTTCCCCATTTGTGTAGTAGCGTTTTTGTGAAGGTAAATTCGTGGCTGTTGAGAGGCCCTTGGAGATGGGGATGGCAAAGAGGCTTGGGGCATATGACGTGGGGACTCTAAGGAAAAAAAATGAAATAATCTTGCTTTCATGGGGGGGAAGTGGAGAGAGCAGCCTTTGCAGCTGGCCAGCTGGCATCTTTGGGCTGCCGGAGCAGGAATCCAAAGAGCAGCCTTTTCCTCTGGGCAGCCTATGGGTAGTGAGTCTCCCTTTTTTGTTTCTCCCATTAAGTCAAAGCTGTGCCAGCACCATTGTCCTGGTGGAAGTAAATTAAATCTCCAAAAGGAGTTTGTTTGAATATCCCCCTCAGGAAGGGAAAGTAGAAACAATAACTACTTTATTCCTAACTTAAAACTTTATTTTCTCAAATTGAATGTCTTCATATAAAGAAATGCAATTTGAGATGTGGTTGTGCAGTTACTTAATGATTTCTTCTTTTTTATTCCATACTACCCACCAGTCTAAAACCAGTTTTCCCATCCGTTTCCTTAAACAGCTTTATCACATTTCTAAAATTTTGTAGCATCATACTTTCTTTTTGCGTTGCAAAATTAAGCATCGATTCTGGGGTGATATAAGCAGAATTTCCAATTTCTCAGCGAGGAAGTCGATTTTACACCACGATGTTACGTGTGTCAGGTAGCTGACCTCTTACTGACAGCAGCTCAGAAACTGCTAAAACTGCCGCTATAAATAAAGATAAACGAGACCCCTCGGTTGTTTCTGTCGCTGGCTGGAGGTATGCTCGGTGGGTCACAGGAAGAAGTAGTACTGTAGGGAAATGCTGTCGGTCCGCCCGTGTGTGTTTTGGAGGTTTACTTGGATCGCTGCCCAACTTGAAGCAAGTCCAGTTGACATGCTTAACATTGGATTAATCTGGCTAGATTACTTGCTATTTACAGTTCCAGAGTTAACTACTCACTCGGCTGCCTTGTTGGTTTGGGCTGTGTTGGTTGAGGTAGCGCAGCAGGGCAGAGTGGTTTGGAAAAGATGCGGTTAAATCAGTCAGTGTAGTATACTTGTGAGGTTTGGGTATGTACACAGCGGAGCAACTCATTCCAGACTTGAGTGAAGAGAATATTAAAAGAAAAAGAGACTAAGGAGACAGTTCCATCTGCCATCTTTCCCCCTAAATTAGGAATTGAGTCTTTTTTTGTTATATTTTTCCATTATAGTTCCTCTGGAAATGGTCAAAAATACTACTGTGAAAAGGATCAAATTCTGGAATATCATTGAAAGCTTTTACCTGTATTAGTGCTTTGATATTTTTCATGAGAAGTGATGCTGATTTATTCTCCCAGAGTGAACCAAGCTTGTATTACCAGGTACTGGAAATGGTTTGTTCTTTCCTACACCAGCAGTTGCGGGTGGGGAAGGGGGTCAGCGAGGTCTTGAGCTCGACATACCTGTTGACAACCACTGCGTCGTTTCTCCTGTTGTGGGTCTGTTTAGGTTTTAGGGTATGTCCATGTCGAGGCCTTGCATATAGTCCTTGACACTCTTGCCACTCTTGCCAGAGGATGCCTCCTCTGTTGATGATGAGGGCAGCACTGCAGTTGATCTGACTTCCAGTGTTTCTACCTTGATATCATCTCACCTTTAGCACGTATATCGGAAAGCCTGAAGTTAAGCATGCAGGTAGTCGCCATCGAACACTCGTGTTACGGCTGGTAGTGAGGAAGCTGCACTGCTCTCAGATTGTGATGTTTCAGGTGCTTACAAATGAATTCTTGCAGATATTGCTGCAGTAACTCAAGATGTTATCTCCTTGCTAGTCTGCTGACCCCGTTGCCAAAAATTTATCACCCACTGCAAGAAAAGTGGTGGAAGAAAAAGTGTGCTCGTACTTCAGCTGCTTCAGCGCAGATTCAGCTTCTCCATGTAAGTCTAGCTCAAGAATTTAAACTAGGATGCTGGACTTTGAAAAGCTGAGGTATATGCGTGTTGCCTTCTGTTAGGAGGAGCTGACTTTGGGAGGCAAAACAGAAGAGAGAGAGAGGGAGACGAGTGATTTCTTAAACCAAGCAGCGAGCTTTGCTAGAGCTTGTTTATTAGTATATATCAATTTAGAAAATATTTATTTAAGTATTAGCATAACATAACAATAGACCTGCACATATGTTTACTAAGGAAGAGTCAGTAGATCCATACCGGGTTAAGATGCTACATGTTTATAAATGTTGTTTCCCGTCCCTTTGAAGGGAAATGCAGAAATTTCAGAGAGGAGATCCCTGGGGATAATTTTCTCTGTTTCCATCTCTATCTTTCTTTGTGAAAGTCGTAAAATGCAACAGAAGGGCAGAGCAAAAATGTTGCAAGTTTTTCTTTCAAGTATTCTCTTACAAACTGGCAACTGCATTGGGAATATCGGGGGTATAGGAGCTGGAGGATAGATTTGACGATACTCTAGTTGAATTGGCAGAATAAGCATGCATGCTGTTTTAGAAAGAATCTCTCCACAGGGCTGTAATAGCTTGATGCCTTCCTCTTCAGTAAGTCATTTTTGTCAAGTTAAAGGCCAAAATTCAAACTGGCTTGTTGTCAAGGACACTAAGCACAGCAGGCAAAAATCCCCAAGGCTACCCAATTCACAGCGTAGATAGATAAAGCTGGCAGAGCATGGTTTACTCTTCCTCCCCTCCCCCATGAAAAAGCCTCTTGCCTGGGTTTTTGGGTTGTTTTTTTTTTTGAGGATATGGACACTATTATGCATACTAATACAATTTAACAGAAAGCATTTAAATGGAAGGTTTGTTCATCTGTGTTTGGGGAAAACAATCCATTATTGTTTGGGAGTAATGCTAAAATAATGCACAATCCCCCCAGTGACTGCGTGGTGCTGCAGGCTGCTCCGCCGTTCCAGCTGTGCTCACCTCCGCCACAGCTGGAGGGAATTGTCATTGGCAGAGGACCGGCTCCAGCATCTCCAGCACCGGCCCTTTCTGCTGGCTGTTGTGTGATGAAGCAGTTCAAATGGGTTAAGTTTATAATCCTAAACTGTGCTGTTATGACCATGAGAAATGATGGAAAATCCGGTGGAATTAGGTGTTTGTAATAGCTTTCTATTTTACACTTTGGTTCCTGATTCTCTCGTAAGAATATGCAGCAGCCCATTTAGGAATAAAGGGCAATGTTAAACCACACTATTAACTTCAAGTATTATTGACCACTAGAATACTCCAGGAATATTATGTGTCCCTGAATGTCCTTGCTAATGTGCAGTTTTAGCCATGGTTGGTTTTTTGAATGGTTGATGTTTCTTTCCCAATTGATTATGAAGAAGCCCTGCCTAAGAAAATTAAATTTGTTTCTCTCTTTTTCATAGATAACCTGGTATTATCTTTTTCTTGCAGTAGTTTTTGCTTTTACTGGTAACCAGTAGTATGTAAAGAAATATTTTTGATAGGATGCAATCTTTTTTTTTCCCCTCAAGCTGATAAGGTCTTTCTCAAGACACTTTATTTGGAGTAAAATGGCATTTTTGTGTGAGTGAATTAGGAGGACTAGTGTTTTCTTTGACCTTTTCATATGTTTGCATTTTTGTCTTCTGTAAAAATCGTAACTATTTCCTTTAATGGTTAACTAGAATAAAATGCATATGTTCTTATCAATTTAAAGTTTCCATCTCTTGTTTACTTCACAAAACAGCAAATTAAATTTGCATGTGTTTAAAATCTATTCTTCTAATTAATCTCCCTAGTTTCCAGGACACTATATTAAAAGCTCTCTTTTGTATTTTTCTCCATAAAATAAAGATTAAAAACCCATTGAAGATAGTTACCTCTTTATTTCTTTTGAATTCAAGGCAACTGCTAAATCAGTCTGAACTCTTTTCATCGTCTTGACTATCCTTCCTCGCACCCTGGCTGTGCTCTGTGTTGCATCCCCAGAGTAAAGCGGACATAGCAGCAGAAACTTCAGTCCCTGTGGTCAGTGTTTTTGCATCTTACAGTACACAGGGTGTATGACCCGAAAAGTTTCTTGGAAAGAAAACATCTTTTGAAATGCACGTACTCCACTTCACAGAAGAAAAAAAAAAAAAGCCCAGACTGCAAATGAAAATTAAGGGAGCGTATGGACTGTGCTGTTGCTTTAATATCTTTTTTTTTTGACTACACAAGTGCAGAATTTAGAAAAGCGTGGAATTTCAATTCGATTCAGACTTGCAGTGATTGATATACTTCCAGGGGAAGCCTTGTTCTCTATCCTTGCAGCTGGCATGTTTTGGTTTTTTTTTTTTCACCTGTGCAGACATTTTTTTAAGCATGGGGGTACTTCAGTTTAAACTCAGAATTAAAATGCAGAGGTGTTATGCTCTACAAGCATAAAGAGCGGCCACCTCATTGTTGAAAAAGGCTTCTTTACTGTTAATGGGGAGCGAATCCATTAGATTTGGTAAACTTTGGGTTTGGAATTGTGTGGGTGAATGTAAGCTAAAGCTCTGATGTCAGCCTTTGAAGGAATAATTGGGTGAATTTTCTGGGTTCTTAAAATGATAGCTACTTCAGTGTTATATAGTAGTAGAAATTCCAAGCAGCATCTCTTCTATCTCTTTCTTAAACGTCTGCAGACAGGTAATCATCAAACTAAGTACTACAATGGGCATGTTCGTATTTCATGTATCTGTAAATACCTACTAAACAACAGGGCAGAGAGAACAGAAATGGCTTGGTGGGGGGGAAAGAAAAGCCTGAAGTGTTGGGGCTTTTGGAATTTGCAGAGAACTTCTGCGTCTCTAATTTTTCATCTCCCAGCTATTTCTTATGCGAGGAGTTTTTATGCTGTGACCTGCTGATGCTTTTAATCCACTCCTGAAATTGTTTTTAACCAGAGTGAAATTAGTTCTGTTGGGGTTCCCCTTTCACGGATGAGTGCTGAAGTACAGGTGAGAGAAGGTTAAAAGACGTAAGTGAAGTTGGGGAGCTAGTAGGTGCCAGCGAGTGGCACAACTGAATCATGGCGTGGTCCATCAGCCCGTGAATGTCAGGAGTCAAGAGGTGGTGTTCAAATTGTGAACTTGCTCTTTAATGGCTTTGTTCAACTTGGTACTCATGTGATGTAACCAAGTTAAACTTGGGTTTAAACCTCTGCCCCTGCACCTTTTCCCAGAGATCCATAATTCATTAAATAATCTAACGTTAAATTTGCTACTGCAAAAGCACAGTCTATAGGAATAAATGTCTGGCTCTTTGTAAGACTGACTTCTGCACATTGTGCAATAATTACCTAAAATATAGTATGCTTCGTGTACACCTATTATGCCATAATAGGAGCACCCACGTCTCTTATTCCTTCTTTCCAAGCTTTTTAGGAAATTGAACGTTAATAGACTTTTTTCAAGACACGTTAATTAGATGTGTCTGTTACAGCACGATAAACCAGCACAGGTACCAGAGTCAGTTGGCCAGACTGACACCAGCGTGCAACCTCTAGATCTGCTTAGGGTAATGTAATCAGTTCCAATAATTGTGCTGTCGCCAGCTCTTGTTAGTAGTGCTTTTACCTGGTCTAGAAGGAGACTTAGGCAAACAAAAGAAACATGTAAATGGGTGCTTTTCTGTGTTGTGTTCTTTAGTTTAAAATTAAATACCTTCTCAGAGTTAGAAAGGTCTGTCTGGTAACAGGATAAATAATACTTCAGTGTAATCCAACAGCTTGGCTTGGACTTGCAGTCACAAGTGGGGGTTTTGTTGTTGTTGTTGAATCACAGAAGAAATTTGACTTGTCTACAAATAATGTTTTGATAAACTTCAATAGAAATTAGCAAACCAGCCATCAAATGGGTTTTATAAAAAGTTGCTTGGGAAAATGTGTTGTAAGTAGTCTGCAATTCAAGGCATTTCCTTTGCAGGATGCTTATCAAGTCTGCATGTGCTACTTCCAAATTGAACTAGAGCGTAGATGAGAACTATTTTTGATAGAATGGGGAGAAAAAAGAAAAGCCCAGTTGGAAAGGAGTACCAGGGTTTTTTTATCATTGTCTTAGGATGTAAATCCTACAAGTGTGCAGAGAGAAACCAGGCCTTGTAACATTAGAAGGAATCGGATTAATCTGTGGTGGTTGAGATGATGCTGGCAGTGCAGACGTCATTGAAATAGTCATTGTGGGAGCGGTGACTAAATACACTAGAAGCCTTTGGACAAACTGATGTCTCTTTGATAGTGTGTATACCAAGTAAAGATAGAATGTCCTGCTTGTGTCTCTGATGTTTCTTCACCAGGGTGGCTGTATCAGGTGGAGCAGCTGCCAGTTTTAAGGATGGTCATGGTTCCAGATGCTGATGTAGAGCTCTTGTTTTATGATAGCAGCAACCAAAGATTCATGCAGGAGGTTCCGGTCGTGGCTGCCAGCCTCTTCTGGGGTGGTGGAATTAAGATGTTGAAAGACCAAGGGGAAAAGGATCCAGTAAATATTTTTTGCATGGATTTCTTCTAGATTAGAAAGCTGATATTAATCAGTTTTCTAGGCTTTTCCTGGTTTCACAAATCAGCAGCGTGGCACGTGAAAGTTGTCTACAGGTTTTGGGAGATGGTGCTGCCTTAGTTCACCATCAGGCTGATGGATAAACTTACAGGATAAGCTTGATCTTCTTTCCAGCCTAAAAAGCTACCAGACTGAAAATGGGATTGCACCTTCATTTTCCTCTAGATAATTTTTGCCTCTTCATCTGATTTCAGTCAAATTTGCTAAGGGCAGAGCTGTTATGCATACTGGGTCTCCAAGACTCGTCGGGATGAGTAGCTTGGTAGAATGAATCCCGCTCCCTTGGCCTGCCGGTGCTGCCGTGGGGGGCAAGGAGGTGGTCCCGGTCCCAGTCCCAGCCGTGCAGACAGGAGGTGTTGAAGGAGCAACCTGGGAGAGTGGGAGAGGAGCTCTGAGGTAGGAAAGGGAGAAAAATGTGTGTATTAAGTCCACCGCATGCCTGCAGGTAAATCAGGCTGCATGAATTAAACTCCAGATTGCACAACTGGACTGAGAGTGGTTTGGTTTTTTGTGTTTTTT
>VZTV01089950.1:1193-14364 GCA_013400875.1 Anhinga rufa | reverse complement strand
TCTGGCGTATCAGCTGCTCCTCCCAGCTTAGTATCATCAGCAAACTTGCTGAGGCTACACTCCATCCCTTCATCCAGGTCATTGATGCATATGTTGAACGGGACTGGACCCAGTACAGACCCCTGGGGACACTGCTAGTTACAGGCCTCCAGCCAGACTCTGCCCCATTGATCAGAACCCTCTGAGCTCTGTCGTAAAATTTTTTATGATTTTCATTGTTCCATTTGCTATTCCTAGTATCTGCAGGCTTGCTGCCTGAGAGGTAATGCAATTAAAGTGGACAATTAAGTCTCATTCAATTGCTGTAGTCATTATAGATTTGGAGTATCACTCAGCTTATTAACATTCGGTTTTCATTAATCCAAATTTTTGTAATGGATGAAGTGAGGCTTTATTAGTATTATTGCAAATGACCATATTCCTTATGCTTTCCAACTGCATATAAAATATTATAGACAGATTGAAAGTTTTTACTTTGGGCACACTGGCAAAGGCTGAATGGACACTGAAGTTCAACTGATCTTGAGACTACTTATAATCACATACTTTACTCTCCTAATCACATATTTACCCTGAGGTCTAATTCCTGTGTCCAATGCATGAGTGTTGAGACACACTGCATGTCCCATTTAGGCAATACTAATTTGTATTGGTGCAGTTTTGCATTCTTGGGGGCAAAAAGGGAGGGGAAATCTGGTCCAGGTAGAATCAGAGTCCCTTGCCTAAGAGGTTGTTCCAGCAGCATGTGTCCTCAGACACTGCTGAAAGCCTGGCCCTTGCCCACCAGCCTGCATCTTTGTGTTATCTTCCTGAGCACTTGCTGTAGAAGATCACACTGCCTTACTAGCACATACTAGCGTTCCAAGTCATTCAGCATAGCCCTCAAGGCTCATTTTTTTAATGGCAAAGGCAGAAAAACTGGTCAGCCACCATCAGCCCGGACTTGTCAGAATTCCTTCCCAACCCCGCGGCTGTTGATGAACACTGGACTCATGTACTCTATTATTTATGGTGAAATAAGTCAAAGGAGAGCACATCAGCTTTCCGGGCTGCTTACCAGTGGCCAAGCTCCCAGGCTAATACAAACTAAATATAGACCCTTCCTGGCATCCAGATCACAGTAATTACCATATAAAATCCTACCCCAAAGGTGCAAAGTATCCCAGTGACTCACCTGGGGGAAATTTTCATTCTCATTTCTTCCAAATTTCCAGCTGAAACCCAGTGTCAGCATTCTCTCCATAACCACAGCTCACTAACACCTTTTTTTTTAACACTCTTCTAATTTAAGTGCATCTTCCATTTGCTAATTATAATTAATGAAGTGCTTCTGGAACTCCTGTGATGGAACATTAGGATTAGTTTGCTACAACAATGACACTATCGTCAATTTTTCTATCTTATTTTTTCAGCTTTAACAGAAAATAAAATACCAAAAGTCTTTCCTCAAGTAAACACCAGAATATTAAGTTTTCCTAATATTCTGCAATACACAAGTGTGTTGCATTGAAAAATAGCAGCATTAATTCTAAATGTTTATATTGAATTTTCTATACTGAATTATTAAAATGGCATATTAATTATTTATGTGCAGTGTTGATTTACTCCCTAATAAGAAAATATATGAAATAGAGTTGTCAAGTATGAAAGAAGAAAAAAAAAATTAATATTTGCAACAAAGGCCTCCCCAGTCATTCCAGGCTGAAAAGTTCCTTGTTACCTTACCCATCACAGATTGCCATAAAGTACTTTTCACTGAGATATATAGTTGAAGGGATGATTACTGCCTTTCCACATTCACAGTCTTAGGGATCAAAGAAATGCATGCATTCTAGACTCAAAGGAACTAACTGGTAATTTCTATTCTGATAGTCAAGTGATGGAATTTCTTAAACATTGAAATGGCACACATTCCAATGAGCAGTGAAAACATAAAATCCTTAACAAGAAGGGTTTGTGTAGTGTATATTTTGGAAGATCTGATTAATTATAAACTGATTTTTTTTTGTCTATTAGTACTATAGGTAATATAACAGACAGCTAAATGAAAAAAAATCTTCCAAAGACAGACCATTCTATGATGCACCTGAGTCTTGCTAACTACTATGGACCACATTACAGTGCTGTCATGAATAGGAGACACCTACAAAACCAGAACTAGGTCTTCTTCTTAAGCACACAGTGGTCATTCTCTGAAAACAATACAGATTAAATGGCGCTAACCTTCTTGCATACATGTGAATGGCAAACTGTCTCTCTGTACAGCAGACAGGGCAGCTGACATGCAATCACACAAAATCAACCTGTTGTGATCACAGGACTGGCAAAAGGAAGAGAATAGGGTACGAGGTTGCAATCTGCTCACACAAGTCCCACTTCTGCCCTATTTACAGGGCAGTGAGACAGCGTGCTGCCCTGGGTTTAGGGCTTATGCAATAATTTAGATGTAAAAGCTCCTGAAGAAAAGGAGGAATGCAGAATCGCCATTCTGCAGAGAAGGGTCTCTATGGCTGTTTGTTAGCCTGGATTCCTACAGAACAGAGCCATAATGCTCTGAATACATGATTGTCTGCCTGCTTTCTGGGCCATGTAAAGGCCATTGGTAACTGTTGGCAACATCAGCTAATGATAAAAAAAATAAAAACCCTCAAATACACTAAATTTTTAAAAGCTGTATGAAAATAAATGGGACAGGCTGTATGCAAAGTATATAAAGTATATGAAGTACAGTATGAGCTCGCCCCTACTTAAGATATCCCAAAAACTACCTTTTATTAACACACCAACCACAGAAGGAACTATGATATGAACTTGAAATTTCATAAGTTTATATAGCAAGATTTAAATGTGCTGGAAATGAGGCCTCATCAGTAACAGTTTCACAGAATAACATTTGTTACAATAGAAAATTCCAAAACTATTGTGGAAATATACTTAGGAAAATCCTCATTATTTTTTTTACTTTCTATTAAGTTTCCCAGTGACACTTTCGAAAACCAACTTTGAGGGAAAGAGATAAAATACTGAAGTTAGAGGGTTCCTCAGCAATTACATATACAAATTACCAAGTGACCTACAGTAGTCAAGCAGAAACTTGATAATTTCTGAACTGTAGACATTCTATAACACAATCACGTACAAGTGACAAGAAATACATTTGTTATTTAATGATGGAGGAGGACATGATGATCTCAATTTTCACAGAACCTCTTAAAATAATGAGAAAACTTACCAATAGTTTAAAAAATATAGTTAATAAGAAAAGAGAATTTTCATTCCACGGGAACATTTCTATTTCAACATTTGTTTTTCCCTAAATTAGACCAAGTTAAAATAGTAAGAGGGAGCAGAATTATATACTCTGGAATCTCTTATTTAAAAAAATAGTAATGAGCTCTGTCTTCTTTGAACCATAATATATCCTTATGTATGAGACTGATGGAAATAATAATGATCCCTTTATATAATTAAGCATATAGAAGTTTATTCATGAAACTAACATTTTACTTTTCTTAATTGTATATGCCATAAGATTGTTTTCAGAATTACTCAGCTGGAAGTACATTTCCAACTTCATTTATGGATTATATTTACTGTAGTCCGTCAGTTTTGTACATAACAACTCTACCTTTCATCTAAGCATTTCATATAAAAAAACCAACCACAACCCACCATGTTGCTAAATTAATCTCTACAGCTATCGAAGGCAATGGAATCATGGATTCCACTTTATATTCAACACTGGTAATATTGCAATTTATCAACAGTCATAATTATATATCCAAGTAGAGCAAATTGAGTAAAGTTATAGGAGAAAAAATGTGCCCCGTTATGTCTGTAAAGCATTTGAAAGCTGATCAACTCTACTGAAGTCTCCAAAACTGCAATTATTTCAAGAAATTGGACATATTAAGAGCAGCCAATGTAGTCAGCAGTTACATACCCTCTTAGCAAAGAGGTCAGCCCTAAAGAGAATTCTACATTTGTTAGAGTGATGTGTAATATATGTATATGATAAAGAACTATTTGTTGCTCCCTGAAGATTATTAAGATATCAGTTATTTAAGACATGTTCATTTTTCTCTTTATCTGAAAGAGTATTTATGCTCTGCTGCAGTTTTTAATAAAAGATCGTATCAATTTTCCAGTTTAGTTTCTGATTTAAACAGGTTTCCCATGCACTGTGTGACTGATTAGATGTTCCATCTATTATCTGGGGTTGCTATAGCTTTAATGTAATTCTTAGGTAGGTCCTTCACTGTGAACTAATTTACTTATATGAAAAATGATATGAGTTGGATTAAACTGTGCTCTCTATTACATGAGCAGAATATGGTGGAATAGGAAAAACATATTCTTTAGATTCAGTAGGCCTTTTTAACAGAATTGCCAACCCATGAATGTCAATTGTGGAACGTGCATGTGGTATTGAGCTGGTCCTGATTTTCCAAAAAGCTTTCCAAAGCAACATTACATCTTCTGCACAGCTTTTGGAGAGAAGAGTTATTGGATTTCATCCTGGAACTCTTTATCAGCCACAGAAAAAAAGCGCCTTACCCTACAATAGTTTTGTGGTTCAAACCCTTGCCTCCTCAGAAGGGAAGGGGAAAGCAGGAATCTGAAACTTGAGACATCCAAGGCAGCTGTGACAAGGTCTGAGTGGGAATCCTCTTTTCTGCTACTCCAAAGTGGGTGGGTGTCAGACACTCCTTCTGGGCTTTTAGGCTGCTTTGTTTTATTTTGTCTGTGAAGCATCTTCAAAGACATTAGTTTCATCTGGATAGATCAGAGGAAATTAAGTGAACTGTTTTTTCAACCTCTTCCCTCACCCTCCATCCTACTCAAAACTAATAATTTTGGAGGGCAAAATAATAGCTTGGGTACATATTATTAAATACCTCATAAGTAGTACTTGGTAACATCTTTTAAGAAGAAATTTAACCCATGAACATAGTTTCCAAAATGGCTTGTGCTGTTATGGCTATTGAATGCTATAACACCACTGACTAGCTGGAAGTTTCACTCAAGATTAGTATTTCTTTGGGCTACCCAAACACATTCAAAGATGTATCCTCTGTCAAAAAAACTGTGGTTTATGCACATAAAATAACAGGAAAAAATATCCTCCTGAGTCAAACTCAGAGAACATTTGTGCAGTCTCAGATTTGTGCAGTAATGGACAAGGGATTTCTTAAACTGGGAGGAAATGTTTAAATTTGGTACATCATTACTAAACATTTCAGCAAGGCAGCTTATATTTTAGAATGGGAAAGGTCAGTTCCCTGAAGAATTGAGACCTCACTGTCCATTTCCTCATTTCAATAACTTTGTTTTCAAATTGAGGGGTATTCTCTAAAACTTCAGACCACAAATGTATCAGGGACTGCTAGAAAGAGCAGGCAAAGCAGATAATATTAGGTAAGCTCAGTGGATTCTGTATTCTTTGGAGTCTTTTTCTTATGGTCCTAGTTCTTATCCTCCTGCAGACTTATCACTTCATCCTGTCTCATTTTCCCTAATTTTCCTCTTATCAGTTGTTAACTGGATTTTAAAAGTAACCACATATAAATAATGTAAAATTCCAAGATCTCCATAAAAGTTCTGGGGACTAAGACCCTGGAAACAGGCTTTACCAACAGGAAGGAGAGCTGCTAGACCAAACCAGCTGTGTGCGTAGCCCATGAAATGAGCTGGAGGACAGAAAGTTGAAATATGCAATACAAGTCTTGTTTATTGTCTCTTGACAGTAAACTGAGAATGGAAATTTTCCCTTTTTCTGTTCTGTGTCCCTCTAGTCTATTTGTTAGCTATGCAAAAAGCAACAATAGTAATGGAGTTAATAAAATCATGCAAGTCAATTGATTTTAATATTTTTCCAAGATAAGAAATGTATAAACAAATTAAAATAGAGGAGAATATAGGGTAGAATTTCTAAAAACATAGATATGGTTTAATAATCAAAATCCCATTGACAAGAAACCTAGGTAAGTCAGTCAGTTTTAATGGTTTTTTTTCCAGAGGGCATAGGACTGAAAGATCAAATAATGAACTAGGTGGTCTTAGGCATCCGTAAACATTACTCGTATTTGTGGTTTAAAATTCTTCCCTTCTCACAACCTATGTTATTTCTTTTTTTAACTTTGTCACCTTTGGAAAATATATTCAGTACTCATGGGAAAGGCAGATGAAAATACAGAAAACATCCTCCTCTCTGATGCATCGAAAGGAAGACTTTCACACAGTGTTCTGATTCTCTCCCATTGCCCATCAACAAACAGTAATTGATCATCTAACTATTTATTCCTGAGAATTTTCATTTCTTGTTCTGATTCTCTGTGATATACTCAGTAAATGAATGCTTAAAACAATCACCATGGAGTTTTTACTAGGGAGAAATAGGCCATTAAGTTTCAAATCAATGTGGATGATTGCAATATGAAACTAACAATTTTCTTGAAATTAATACTGGAAATGTAAAGCTGTGGCAAAGAAGTAAAATCAAGCTTCATTATTAGACACACTCCCACCATTTCCACAGAACTTAGATGATTAACTTATGTAAGAAACTTACCACATTTCTGATTTTTCACTGTGTCCCTTTCCTAAAACCTACTAAACTCAGTAAAAAGATTTTTGATAACTCTCATAAAATCTGAATTGAACCTTTGCTTATCCATGTGTATATTCAAGTATATTTTCATAGCATCACTTCACCCAGATTTATAATACCCCAAAGTCATGAGAAACCACTTGGAAAGAGGATGGTCTTTGATGAGGAATCAGTGTGGTATGAGCCCTTACAAAGAATACCTGTGTCAATCCACACCAGCAGCCACCAGCAGCATAAGCAATACCCACAGAAGCTGCTGAAATCTCTTAAATTTTGTAGCTATATCCTATGTCAAAATAGGGCAAGAAGAAATAGGGGTACAGTCATCAGAGAGGGCATATTGCTTATCTAAAAGGAACATATGCAGGCTCTGTAAGGCAACTTATTAAAATAGATAGTTAAAAACTGTCTTTATCTTGAAGAGCTTACAATCTAAGCAGAAAAGACAGTGAATGGACAGATAAATACAGGTACAAAGCAGTCAAATGTCTTTGTCAAGGTTAGCGACAGAGCTGGAATTAGAAATCAAAGTACCCTAAATCCCAACTAAGGAATTTCAGATCTACCGAAAGATGTGTGTTGCATGTGACTTTAATGAAGTTTTTAAAATTATCATAAAGGTGATACTTGTTCATGAAAAATATCTCATGTTGTAGCCTGGCTGCTATCAAATGAAGCTTTTTCATGGAAAGCCTATTTCTTTTCTGCCTCTTCCAAAAGACATTAAGAAAGAGGCAGAAATCAAAAGAAATTTTGATGAACAACTGGAAATTCTTGTCTGCTGTTCCAGCATATTTTGCTGGTGTAGAACAAAGAAAAATAATAATAAAAAAACCCTGCAGAAAATATATATAGATTAGCTATTTTAGATTTATTGGACCTTACTCTTTTATAGCAATATAAAAAGACTGGCTTAATAGAGGAGAATGTACGGGACAAAGATTCATAGAGACTAATATAATACTTTGATCAACTTTTTTTTAATGATGTGTCTGGGTACGTACTTGCTTTCTCTGACACAGCTCTGCTCATTTTTTTCTTAACCTTTACTGTCCCAAAGGCCAGATTAGATCAAACTATATCACATATCTGCAATACATAAACCAAACTATTCAATTCTCAGAATTACACTTTCCAAACCTTATTATTTCTTGTTGATTATTTCTTTAAAAATTATTTTTAGGGGGTTTTGTGTGAATTTTTTTTGCAGATGCAACATAGAGATCAGGAAACTAAGCAATAACACATTATAAGAGCCCCGATCATCAAGAAATCACAGCTTCCTGCAGCAGGAGGCTATGCACAGGAGGCTATGAGGCTATTTGAGCTGTTACAAAGTGTTGTAATTGAGAACAGCAATAAGGCAGAGAGGGAAAGGAAGCCACATCCCTGAGCTGCTGTTTCAGCGACTGCAGCTAACACTGGTGCCAGCAGTTTCTCACACACATGGTGTGAGTGTGAGCATGTGTAATGTGCATGTATGAGAATATGTCAGAAAGGCTGCCAAAATTCAATGCAGAAAGACACACCTGAATGATATAAGACTGCCTTCTTCTACAATTAGTAGTACAATGAACAAAGAAGAGCAAATTATTCGTCTGAACTTAGCTGTGACAGACTCTGATATAGTTCCAAAAACACATGTCAATACTATCTCCTTTAAAGTCCTTTGGTTTTATTAACTCATAGGATGAGTGTTTTAATATTCTTTGGACAGTAAGTCAAATTTGCTAACCTAAATTTAGCAACAAAAATAGGAAAGGAGAAGAACACTGCTATATTTCTGGTATTAGCAGCTGCACCACTCTCTGAGGATCATCAGAAGGGTCTCAGCTATTAAAAACACACATGAAAGGTGCACAGTGAGCACAATGCAGTCCTAAGTAACTCCAGATGAGACATTGGCTGTTACATACAAAGCGCAAGAAACAACTGTTGAGGCATAAACGCATAGTTCTGAGGGCAAATGTCTTTTCAGTTCACTCAGTAATATTGAAGTTTCCCCTTGCTTGAACAATTAGCTTTTAATTTAAAAAGGGAACTTAACATTCATCTAGCCTATAGATTCAGCGAGGATATCTTGAAAAGAGATGGGAGCAGATGGGACCAAACTAGTCAGCCCCATCTCCCTAGACAATGGAGGGAAACAGGCACTTTGACTGTCTATCTTGGACAATTATTTTAGGAGGGAAGGAATCATATGACATATGACTCCTAGTTTTAGTCCCAAGAGGGAATAGCCTGTGTATAAAGAAGAGGTAAAAGACAATAATTTAGAATAATTCTGAGCACCACCAGAAGTCTGGAAATGGGTGAGTGATACAAGTGGTACAAAGGTAGAAAGACAGCCTTGTGGACTTTTCTGACCTTGGTCCAGAAACCTATGTGCTAAGGACTGATGGAATAAATCAGTGTGACTAAATACAGTGTCTTTGTCATAGGATCATAGAATCATAGAATGGTTTAGGTTGGAAAAGACCTTATAGAGGTCATCCAGTCCAACCCCCCTGCAGTGAGCAGGGACATCCTCAACTACATCAGGTTGCTCAGAGCCCCGTCCAACCTGACCTTGAATGTTTCTAGGGATGGGGCATCTACCACCTCTCTGGGCAACCTGTGCCAGTGTTTCACCACCCTCAGTGTAAAAAATTTCTTCCTTATATCCAGTCTAAATCTACCCTCCTTTAGTTTAAAACCTTTACCCCTTGTCCTGTCACAACAGGCCTTGCTAAAGAGGTTGTCCCCATCTTTCCAATAGTCCCCCTTTAAGTACTGNCACGCTGCTTTTGATGCAGCCCAGGATATGGTAGGCTTTCTGGGCTGCAAGCACATATTGCTGGGTCATGTTGAGCTTGTCATCAACCAACACTCCCAAGTCCTTCTCCTCAGGGCTGGTCTCAATCCATTCTCCACCCAGCCTGTATTTGTGCTTAGGATTGCCCCAACCCATGTGCAGGACCTTGGCTTTGAGGGACTTTATGGGGTTCACATGGGCCCACCTCTCAAGCCTGTCAAGATCCTTCTGGATGACATCCCTTCCCTCCAGTGTGTTGACTGCACTACACAGCTTCGTGAAATATTCCCTCACAAATCTCCATAACCTTCTGCAAACTTTAAACTTTATAACTCTACAGGAAATTGTTAGCTACCACTATCAGTGTTTCGCAACTAATGTAATGGAGATTAGGAACAGCTTTACCAACACTGAATAACGAGTCTATATTAGAAATGAGAAATAGCATGTGAGTCTTCTTACCAGGTTTGATTTCAGACCACTACAATTACTACAGTAATTTTCCACTTAGTTCATCTAATACACTGCAATCCTTAAATTCAAATTGTTCACGCTTTCATTCTCCTTTGATGCATTGACCCATTGCGTTAAAGTAATAGGTAAATTGTTTAAAAACATGCAGTGAAAGGATTTTGAACCATTTTCTTCCTGATTCTTTCAAAAGGACCATATATATCACCTAATAGCCTGCTCCAGCCTCCAGTGAAGTTCACAGAAAGACTCCTATTCATTTTAATGAGGGCTGACTCAGTCCTGTGGTTCTACTAATTTAAAGCAACTATAAATAAGTCCCCTGCTTTTTAAAATAAGTGGCACATATTACCAGGAATAAGCATGTGTTCAGTAATACTTTATTTTTCTTTTATTACTGACTTGATATCTTTTCTTATTCCCTACCAAATAGCTGGTAGAGGTGAAGAATACAATGTATTCCCTGAAGAAAATATAAAATCCTATCTTCAGAGTCTTGACCATATTCCCAAACTTAGGTGATGGCTGCTTGCCAATCTAAACTCTCCTTCAGAGCTGATGAGTTACAGTGCTCCACAGCAGGTTATGGTCAGCTACTGCTCCTAGCTTAGACAGTTGGAGCAACGATAAAAGGTGCCACCAGTCATCGGTCATACCTCAGCCATACCTAGAGGTGAGAGCAAAGTGATCATATTGCTGTCATATGTGCAATGAAAGAGTCTAGAGACAGAGCAGAATAAAACCATGGTTGAGATCTGTTGCTGAAATAGAGAGTGATGCAGAAAACCACCTCTTAGCTAAATCCTTAGCTGATATAAACTGATGTAGCCTCACTGAAGTCAACTGATGTCATATCAGTGGATACCAGCTACAGAACTGGCCCATTGTTACTGCACACTGCATGGCCTCAGGTTCAGACTGAGCCCACTGTTAGACTCATGCAACCACAAGTGCCTTTACAGATCCACTTTGCCCTCTGGGCTCCAACTAACATCACCACAAGAATGCAACATAATGCTTCACTGCAGACATGCTTCTACCATATATTTATTCTCTCAGTAACTAAAAGGCATTCTGTGTTATATACATCCATTCAGAGGTAAGCTTATGTAGGCGTACTTTTGGGAAGCAAGTCCATATATATTAGCATTGAAGATGTGAAAATATGTGCATTGTGCAGAGTATGAAACATCTGCTTCAGCTCCTCTTAGCCCTTCAGTAGGTTATTTCACAAAGAACAGGGAAGTGGTGTCAAACGAGTGCTCCAGAGCTGGTTAACGGCACAATTCCTACCTTGCCTTGGACATACTGGAGACACCATGCAGCATTTTGGAAAGGTTTGCTCCCTTTCATCTCCAGGAAGGATAGAGACAGCAAAGGTCCTGGCAGCAGTGCGTTGTCTCAGCCTCACATTTATCTAATATACTGGAAAACCTGCAGAGCTTAGAAGAGTGAGACCAATACTTAGGGCAACTTTTTATTTCATGTCTTGTATCAGCTGCTGAGCTGTGTTCACTTCTGAGAATTATCACTTCCTTCCTCACTTTCTGGATTTCACCAAATGATGTAATGTACTATATTAAAAAACAAACAAGTAGAGAGACTCAGAAGCTGTTGCTAGTAGTTGCTTTTCAGACTTTTTTTTTAGCAATTTATGTTTCAAGATGGGATTTCAGGGTTGATTAACTGTCTTTGCTGTTGTTACAACCATTGTTTTGGTAGGCAGCTCTCCAATATCAGTGCATCTAGTCTGAAGCTGACTCAAAGGATGTAGAAGCATTTGTTTGTGCCCATCTCTTTTGGTATCCAGCGAAGTTTAGGGAAAGACTTACAGTACTGTCAAAGACCTGGAGTTTGAGCTTACTGAGCCAGTAAGAGAGCCATTAGGCATGTCTTACCTGAGAATCATTCTGCATACTTTTCAAGGGGACTAATATTTTGACTGCTTATTAATAAATACTATTGTTTGAGATACAAATATAACGGAAACTATGACAACTGGTGAAAAACACCACATCATATGATTTGAGTGATTTATTTGCCAAAATTTCTGGTCAACGCTTAGTAAATATACTGCAGATAGTTAGTATTTCATATTATTAACATCCCCATATTTTCATAATAAACCTGTTTTATTTTAATAGTTTGTTCCCATAAGGCTGCTCATGTGATTGTGATTCATTATAGCCATAAAAGCATTTGTTTTTATCTGAAGAGTGCAGAAATCAAAACACCGCATGCAAATACAAGATAAAAGTTGAGGAGCACAAGAGACATAAAAGAGAGGTATTGATCTTGCATTAGCAAGAACCAAGCAGCACGAGTGGGACATCACTAAATGCCTTGTCACCATATTGAAGTCTGTAGCACAGGTCCGGATATTTATAAACTTCTTTGGCCAACTCTGCCCAGTCTCCTTCCTCAAGGTGACCTGCATATGAAAGGAGTGGGCACAGATTTAATGTTGCAGAGAATTGTGTTAGGCATTTATCCCAACTTGTGCAATCTGCCTCTGAATTAGTCTTGAATAAAAACCTTGGGGGTTTTCAGTATTCTATGCAAGACCTTGCAGAATTAAGGTCCCAACACTAACAAGTATATACATACATACTAGAAGTAGGCTGGAAATGTTTACATTGCAACACAGACCTTTGTGTACAGCTGGCACTTACTGCACTTGCTCTTCAATGTAGTTCTCACTTCTATTCATGCCTGTAGGTTTGTATATTGGACTGTTAGTCTTTAGCCCCCAAAGAAGCTATGTCTGACAAGAAATTATGTACTTAAACTGGAGTATGAGATATTAAGACTAGGTGTCATGACAATGTTTAATGCTAAAACAGGTGAAGCACTCATCAGTTGAGGAGGCTATGGAAGCTCCATTGCTGGCTATTCCTGAGGACAGACTAGATTAATGTGATGTAGATGATCCTGCTTAGGTCCAATGACTCAACGGACAAGTTGGCTTGCTTCTCTCCACCATCTGTAAATGAAACCTAGGTAAAGAGGTGTCTGTGAACATTTTTGTTGCAGGTGCATACAGGAAAGGAGATATATCTCTTTAAGAGTGACAAATATAACAGCTTTTGTCTAAGTAGAATACATTTGCATATATCTCCTGTATTTTAAGAATGTGGATTTCCAAGACATTAGAGGCATTCACTCAACTGCCAAATTCAAACAAATGACAAGTTTGGAAATAAATGCTGACTGCACCTTAAAATATATATCTGCTTGAGTTTTACACAGTAGTTTGCATATCTATTTGCTGCAGCAAAGCGATTCTACTGTTCCTT
>VZTV01089946.1:6320-24788 GCA_013400875.1 Anhinga rufa | reverse complement strand
GAGGGAGACAAAAGTGATTTTTAATCCGATACCAAGTGGTTTTCAGCAAGTGGAGCCACACAGGTCATGTTACCTGGTAGGGATAGGAGTGAAAGGTAGGGGAAGGGAGGTGTTTAAAGCCATGCCTGATCTATAGCATCGGTGTGGGTGAGGGAAGCTGCCATCTCACATTTCTTGCTTCCCGTGGGAACTTCTTGAAAGGTAATGTTTTCTAGATAAGCACAAGGCGACAAGCTCTAGGGCACTTCTCTGCTGTTTATAGGGTGAGACCTGGTGCTGAAACCTGTTTGATCTTTCAGTCATACCAACTCCATCAAGAAATGGTGGATGGAGAAGGTCTTTCTCAGAACAAGCACAGGGAGTTATTTAAGTGCCTGGCAGCCAAACTGGCTCTGGTCCTCCACAGACTGTTGTGTGCTCCAGAGGGAGAAGCGATGGAGGGGGCAGCCCTTTGGCTTTAAAAAAGGAGAGGTTTCTGTTCACATGAACAGGAGATACCAAGACTGCCATGGTGACAGGCTTTGAGGAGAGCAGTTTTTTAATCTGTAGCTGGGTGATCTTAACAGGTGTCTATTTCTAAAATGGACTTTCATGGCACAGACATGCTGGAAGCTCATATAGGTTTTGGTGCCAGGAGCGAAGAGGTTAAGGTATAGCTTGGAGAAGATTGCTGTTAAGAGTTTAAATACCAGTGCTGCAAGGACACTGGGACTCAGGTGGGTGCTTTACGTGCAGGCTCGGGTGTCTGCTCTTGCAGGGCAATAGGATACAGCAGCTCAGGGTCTAATGCTACCACCCAAAGCCAGGTGCGAATAAGCAGAAGACACCTATGGACCATGCAAATCCACCTGGGCTGGCAGCAGAGAGAGGCACCCTCAGGGCAGGAACTGAGGAAAGCAGATCAGGGTGCTGGACTGGGACGGGTGTTTTACCAGCCTTGCCTTTTCATCCCTTGCTGCTGCAGAGGTGGCTCCACTCCTGCCTAATTGCCTCTGGGTTCTGATTTCAAGGCCTGTGTTGTGCAAGATCGAGATGAATAATGTATGAAGTGGTAGTGATAGACCCAGTGGAGGGGCTATTGGGCTATCGGGTTGCATTTGCATGCTGGCAGTTAGGCTCTGTTTTGACTTGTAAACTAAACACTCCGGGTGCAGACATCCTCTGTGGTTTAGTGATTAGATCTGGGGACTGCATTTGAACTTGATGGGTCAAGCCAAGGTGCTGTCACCCAGCTCCAAGCAACACTGGGTAAGTCACATCATCTGTTCTTCCTAATCCCTCGTGTGTGTCTCTGTGAGGTGAACAAGAAGGGAAGGAGATCCAATAAAACATTTATAATTATTACCATAATCTTAATTTAAATTGTGTTTCATTATGGAACTTATTGTCCCAGGAAGCAATTTAATTTTAACAGTTTGGACAGTGACTTGACACATGTAATTATCAAGCATTACTGTCATGTATGACAACAAATTTGCAAGAAAGAATTAAACATTGTGCTGTGGGTTCTTCATTGGTAAGACGGGGATGCTACGAGAGTTGTATTTTATGCGCCTCAATCCTGCCTTTGGTTTTTTCCCTTCTTTTTAAAATTGAGCCCAGAATCTGTAACTGGAGACTGTTCCTGTCTGGCTTTGGGCTCCAGTCTGGGTCTGGGACCTGCTTTCTGGTTTTGTTCTCGAGGCTGGCTTGGAAGCAGCTGGAGTGGAGTAGCTCTCATGTGAGCCTGTCTGCTCTGTGTAGCAATAGCTCTTATTAAGAGAACAAGAAATAACAGGAAAACTTTAGCCCATATTATATTTTAAAACTTGAATTCTGTTGCAAATAATAATTTAGAGATAAAAACTGTGTGAAAGGAATGAAACTTGATGAAATAAGAAAACACTATGCTTACATGGTGGGGGAGGATTGCTACAGGAAGAGGATTATAGGGCATGAGTAATGCTGTGCCCTCACTCCAGTCATGGGCTCTGATGTGGTGAGTGGCTTGTATTTCATCCAAAGTACATAAGGTGATGGTGTTATTAAGCAGATAGCCCCATCCAGCACTTTGGGACCCCTAGATGAAAGAGGATTTAAAAGTGCTCGATAGGTTTTGGGTTGGTCTAGAACCAGAGGCTGTTTGGCTTGGGGTTTGCAAAACTAAACACCCTGTCCTTTCACCCATCTCCCATGGAAATGCTGTAAATACAGGTCACTAAACTTAGTCTTGCAAAGCAGCTATTCTGACTGCCGCCACTGTTATTCCTGCTCCTCTGTCTTCAACTCATGCTTGAATAAAGACCTCTGCCTCGTTTTAATCAGTGTTAGCAGCTGGCATTGAGGAACAAGTAGGTTCACCAGGAGAAAGCAACTATTTGTTGCTGTGATAGTTTCCCCATTTGTTCAGACAGGCCAGGTCTGGCTGCCCTTGGAGGGTTGTGAAGGTTATGGTGCTGGGCTTCGTATTTACCAGCTGGTTGCAAGGCAAGAGAAGGTCACCAGGCAGTTTGCCAGTGAAGGTTAAAGGGCAGCAGTGCATCTTAAGGCTCCTGGTTTGTCAGAGAGCCTCACAGGGGATCTGTAAGCAGAGAACAACAGGCCAGGCACCAGCAGCCAGCAAACCTTGGCACCAGCAGTGAGGTCTCCCGAACAACGAGGGATGTAGTGATTTCTCTGGAGACTGCAGTGAGGAGGCTTCCTGCAAATTGCACCAGGTCTGTCCATCTCTGTGGTTTAGACATCAGACTATGGTTGTGGGACAGCCAAGGCATCTCTCCTGTTTGGTGACTTGCCATTGGGAGCTCTCCAGTCCATCTCTGACCTGTATGCTGTCTCTTCTGCTTCTTGTGCTGAGAACAAGCGTGAAGAAATCACCCAGGGTAGCATCTCTTACACCAGGACTCCAATGCAGAGCAAAACCCTGAGATGACAAGCTATTGTGCAGCTGTTTCCGCTAAACAATAGTGGGCTTAAGCAGCCAGCTGGAGAAAAATGGCATTGTAGGGCCTGAGGTGGTCCTGTTGCAAGTGGACTTTTGGAGCTGACAGTCTCAGGCCCATTTTCCAGGGATTAGTGTGTTCCTTACAGCCTGCCTGTGCTTGTCCTTTACACCCAGGGTAGAGCTCTGTCCTACCCATGCCGGTCACTCCTGTACTGCGGGTGTAACTTCGACTCCACACTAGCTTGATGCAAAATGAATTCGCTTGACCACTCTGTTAAACTGAGAGAAAAAATGTCATCTTGTTTTTTTCTAGGTTCTTTCTGGATTGGTTGGTTTGTGTTACTGAAAGAGAAAAAATAAAATCAAGGATCAAATTTTAAAATTATCTACATGAACTGAGAGTCTGGGGAGGATCTTGTAGCTTAGGAGTGTGAACTTGAGTGACTGCAAACCGGCACTTACCGAAGTACGTTTACTCAACTGGCTTGAGTGCTGCAGTGCGAAGGGAAAAGCATCACACCGTAGAGGAGCTGCTTTTGGTGGTTCTGTAGGTTGGACATGAAAGAGCTCTTGGGCAAGTAAATCTCACAGAAAGGCTGTAGCCACCAGCTCTGCTGTCATCCCTTCGTGGTGAGCACTGTCAAGCACGCTGGGTGGCTTTCTCAGTCCCCTCGCTCCAGCTCCCAGGCTTGTCCGGCCACATATAGGTTATTCCTCCTGTGCTGGAGAAGGCATGCCTGTATTTGTTCCTGCGGAGGGACAAGTGACACACTTACCGAAAAGAGATCGATGAGCAGTTGCCACTAGGTCTCAGTGTTTAGAAATGTGTCCCGCTGTTTAAGCAGGACCAGCTGAGAGGTATCTAATTCTTTCACTTCTGCAGTGTCCAGCTGAAGTACTCTATGAGAACCTGTTAATTTATGCCTCGCATCTTCCTCTGAACGACATGGAAAATATCGTTCCTGTACAGATTCGTCAACTATAAATAAGGCTGGAGAGTCAGGGAGGGATCTGAAAATGTCAGGTTCTTTTTCCATGAGATATGTTATCTAACAGGAAGAAAAATATACTCTGCTAAAATAAAATATTGTGTGCAGGATTTTAGTTTCCAGCTATTGTTAAAATGTGTGTTTGAGAGCTAGGAACCCTGTGGCCAGCAGTGAGCTGGAATGAGTTGAAAACAGGAGAAGGGATGTGCTGTACAAAGAACAATGTTAAGGCCATGCTAATAGCATAGCGAGAGAGGAGTCTGCACTGGAGGATACAGAAGGACCCAAAGGAGCAGAGAGGAGCAAGCCAGATCTATTGCCGGATGGCTGCGGAGTGAGTGTCCCAGATCTGTCTTCTGTAAGAACAGAGTTGGAATTCCTTCTGTTTGGGAAAATCCCCTCCAGAGTACTAAATAACTCGGTGTGGAGTCATCCTAGACCCCTCAGTGAGGACTCATGGCATTTAAGAGAAAAATGAGCTATTAGGAGGCTGAAGTTGGAGTGCAAGGGGTGAAATGAGCTGGCAGCCATGTGCTGGTCATCTGCTTGCTTCAGCGTTGGAGGGAAATAAGAAAGTATGACCCGGATAATCAAAAGCATGGAGGAATCTCCTTTGAAGAGAGATGAAAGCGAATGGGCCTGTGGTAAAGCTGAGTAAGAGGTGATTTCACAGACATGTATCGACGGAGGAGTACGCTAGAGAAAGCTGAGCAAGGACTGCTGTTCTTCCTACCTCCCCCCCCCGCCATGTCTCTCTGTGACATGAACAAGAGAGGAAGGAGATCCCATTAAAAGTTTATTATTATCATAATCTTAATTTAAATTTTGTTTCATTATGGAACTTGTCCCAGAAAGTACTTTAATTTTAACAGTTTGGACTGGACAGTGGCTTGACGTATGTAATTATCAAGCATTACTGTCATGTATGACAACAAATTTGCAAGAAAGGGAATTAAACCTTGTGATTCAGAGCTTAAGTTAGTCTCTGACTTCTGAAGACTGGATGAACCAGGGTGTGTGGGACCAGAAAGCCTCAGTCCATTGCTGACTACCACAGGGGCTTGTACTACCTTGAAACCACAGTGAGCCTCAGGGCTGGTACGACCCAGCAAGCTCCCTGCTCCGGTTGAGCAGCAGCTCCCTTCCACCACACACAAACTTCCACCAGCGTGGTGTGGTGCAGCACAGCTCCCTACCCCTTTCTGTTGCCTAACTCTCCTAGTGGGACAGCTCTAGCCCTGCTAATGTGGCTGTAGCATCCCGTAGCCTCCTGTCCCTACACCCTTTCCACAGCTGCCCTCCCACCTGGATCCAGCTTCTCTCCTGCTAATAGGGGAACACTTCTTGTTCAGTTTTGGCTGAGTTGGTGGCACTGTCAACAGAAACGTGCTGTGCTAGACAGATGCATTCTGCTGCTTTGTAAATATTTGTAATGAGCACGTATCTCCTAATGGAGGGCTGCATAGAGCAGTCAATGTTGGATAAACACAGGGTGGAGCAGATTTCTGGGCACACGTCATGGATGTGAGGACATAGGCTGCAAGTCAGGAGTGTAATCATAGCATGAAACCCAGGCAGATTCCTGGCATCCTGCTAATGGATCATTCAGGAGGGGAAGAAATCTTAGGACAGTTAGTCCAAGCATCACTGCCTGTGGAGTAGCATGGAGAGGCTTCTCTACTTCCTTGCATCATTCAGGCCAAATTCTGGTCCTGATAAATTCAGGGAATCACTCTGGGAGGTTCTGTGGTCCTACATCCATCTACATCCCTTTCCCCACTGTGGTTTTGGGAAACATGCACTGACTGTTTTTAACTTTGAAGTGCAGCGGATGCTGTACTGCACAGGGTGTGTAATCTCTGCTCTGACATCCAGGTAGGGGCCTGTGAACTCCATTCCCTTCTCCTTATCTCCTGCTCTACTGCCTCAGGCTGTGACTCCAGCCTGGGTCATGCTCTGTGAGTGCTCCCACTGCTGCAAGTAAGAGGGCAGCTGAGACAACAACATAATAAAAAGCTTCCAGACAATAGGGGCCATAAATAATGCAGCTAAATTACTCCCTGCTTTTCAGGCTGATTATGAGGAGGGTGTTTGTAGCATTGCACGGAGTGGGTATTTATTAATAACATCAGAGTTGAGACCTGGACCACCTTTCTCCTGGCTGCTGAGATGCTGAAGCAAGCCCGAAAGACATGTTGTGCATCACCCAGTGCAGGGAAAAGAAAGGGAAAGTTTTAACATGCATCTGGAGCATAGCTACAGGCTGTCAAGTGACTCAATTCAAAAAACCTCAAACAAGCTCTGACTTCTGCCTGAGTCAGGGCTCGTGAGAAGGAGGCCCTGGTCTGCTGCTCTAGGAAGCCTGGTCACCCTCCTGCTCCTGAGGACTCTCCTCTGAGAAGTGGGTGCATTTAGGAGATTAGCATGAGTGATAAAGAGATTTAGAAAACATGACCTATAAGGAAGGGTGGGAGGAATTGCTGCTGTTTAGTCTGGGGGTGATGGAGGGGACACAGAGAACTCGGGGGTTTTAAAAATAAGCTCTGTGTTTTGGAAAGCTTTGTGAAGCTCTACAGCAAGGCCATGAAGGAAGGCTCTCCTTAGTCTTGCCAGCATGCTGTAGCCACACTCAGCTGGGGTCAGGGACAGGCAATGAAGTTCTGACCTTCCCATTCCTTCTTGTCCTACGTTTCCATGTCTCTGTGACAACTTGAACATGCCTTTCTGTTGAAAACAGGCCTTAAAAGGCTTTAAAATGGTCAAACTCTGAAGCCTGATGTTCTTCCTGGGTTTCAGGGTAGGGTTAACAACCCAGGAGCTAAGAGGTCCCTGTACTGAAGCTGGGCACCATATTGTGCTTCTGAGGGCGAGCAGAGCCCTGCGGATCAACACAGCAGGAGATCACAGTCCTTGGTCAGGCACTGAAGAAGAGAAAGGCTGTCTTGGTTTGTCTTCTACATTTCTCCTCAAGGCTGCTCATCTGCTGTTGAACGTCAGATCTCTGTAAGGATAAAATCTGGGACCACATCTGCTTTCTCTCCCAGCCCTGTTAGTAAGCCAGCGCTCTTAAGGCTGTAAAACATACCCCAGTTCCCATCTTTCCATAACACAGCATGTGAAGGCAGGACCATGCAGCATCTTTTACCTTTGCTCTTGCTCAAGAGCATCCCACCAGGGGAATCTGTGTTTACTTTGTAGTTTTGCAAATGCTTGAAGCCTAGGAAATGTTTCCCAATTCTGAAATTTCTGGCAGCAGGATTTGTTTCTCTTCTCTCCCAGCCTGGTGGGGAAACTCCCTCTTTTTTGGGCAATAACATAAGTGGGTTTTGCCTGTTGTTTACAGCTTATGGGATCTGGTTCTTGGGAGGAGAAACACACCAGGAGTTGCTGTGGTGTGGCTAAGTGAGAGAGATGCCAGCTTCCCGCACATCCCAGGCCCTGTCCCCTGTCTCCCACCTTTGCCCATGGCAGCAGTGGCAGGTGCAGCTCTGCCTAAAGCCAACTTATAAACCAGCTGTGTCAGAGGGAGAAAGCAGGGGAGAGGAGAAATAACTTCCTTCAGCCCCTCTCCCAGCTGGGTTGCATCCCTGAAGGCACAGAGCAGCATAGCCAAGGAATTCTTTCCTCTAAGAGAAAGCTCAGGCATGAATCCATGTGAGGCTCAGAATAAAAGAAAATAATCTGCCTCCCACATGCTCACAGCCTGATGGCCTGTCTTCCAGTGTCTCCTTGCTGTCACAGCAGCAGGGGACATAGTGACTGCCCTGCAGCTAGGGTGGGTATGACAGTTTGGGGCAGGAGAAAGCCTTGAGAGCAGGGCAGCAGCCCAGGAGCAGGCAGGAGGGGATGGTGGGTGGAGCTGGAAGGAGAAGGCAGGAGGACATGCCTTTGCCTCTTACTTGGCCTGGGGCCTGATTTCTGTCCCAGGGCTGGCTGAGGAACAGCAGCTTCTTCTGCTCCTCTTTGCCTGAGACCCAGAGCCGCCGCACCCCTGCCCCTTCCCCGGGCCTCTGCTGCTGGCTTTCTCCTGCTGCAGGCATCTGGTCTTCTGAGTGTGAAGGACTGTTTGGGAGAGCCTGATCCTACATTCCTCATGCCTGAGGCCTCTCCAATAGCTCCAGCCAGTACAGTCACTTTAAAATGCAAACCAGACAAAATCTGCCTGAGTTTGCCAAAGACTGAAGCATCCCATTTGTTTCAGGAGATGCTAGTACTGGTGGTTTCACTGCTGAGTGACTGCAGTATCTTCTGCCATCCTGCATGCTGCAAAGAGCACTGAGGAGCCCAGGAGCTGGGGGATGGGGAGCTGCAGGTGAAGCAATGGGATTTCGTTCATCTAGGGGAGAAAGTGCGTCAAGGTGATGTGACTTTTTATGCAGGCAGGGGAGTGAACGCAGGTGGAGTTCATTTCTCTTTAATAAACAGCTAAACTGCTCATGCCTTTACTTGAAAACATAGCTGTGTTTGATGTGCCAGCACAACCTCCTGTAGGCAGCCGGATTTCCCAGGGCTGGGTGCAGCCAAGGGCAAGTGATCAATGGGGCAGGGCATGTCTGCAGGCTCCGAGGCTTTGTACTGGGAGAAGCAGGAAGAAATGGCAGGGAAGGAGGGCACTGGCGCCTGCAGCAGCATTGGAACAAGCCAGGAATATGGTCCAGTGCTTCTAGGAGCCACGGGCTGAGCTGAGGGGCCCCAGGCAGGCAAGATCCCAGCTGGGTTCTGCACCTTCTCCACCAGCACGTGGGAGCATGCTGGAGAAGTGCCACCTGCCTACCTGTCTCCTCCAGGCTGGAGTGGTCCCCTCGGGCTCTTTGCCTGGCCAAGCTGTGGGATGTAATTGCTTGTTTGGGAAAATTTGGGGAAATCTGAGCTGTAATTGCCCAAAGCGTCTGCTGCCCTTTGAGATCAGGTTGGAGCCCAGGCTGTGCCACCCTAGCATACATGCCTCTGCTCCATTGACAATGATTTATTACACAACCAACCCTCTTATGTAGCTGCCACCAGGAAATTCCCCAGCATAGCAACGGTAGTAGTTATAATACTGTAGTGTAATTCAGCTGGTCAAACAAATAACAATCCGTGTGGGAACTGAGAGTGCTTTTTATGCTAATAATATTTCCAAAGCAGGATTGTTATTAGAGGCTTCTATTTTTAAGTACATTCCTTCTGCCTTCTGTTTAGTTCCTCCTCCAGCAAAACCCTCCATCTTTTCCCAACAGCTCCTAAGGAACCTGATGCCTAAATCTTTCAAAGCCTGACCCTGATTCCTATTAATAATTTATCAAAAAAATACAGTGTTTTTTGCTAGCAGTGTTGGTTTTGGGTAGGTCTTGTCCTGGGCTGAGACCTCTTGTGCTAAAGGCTATTTAAGGCACAGCTTGTAGTTTAAAGATATACTGCCCTTAGGACCTGGTCCTGTTCAGGCAATGACTCTCTCCTAGCAGGATGTGATCCATGGGGGAGGATCAAACCGTTAATATTGACAGCCTGCTTCCGCCTGGATTAATGGGATGGTTGAAAATACTCCTGGCGGCTGTATTGCCTTGGGTCAGGAAAGCCAAGAGGGTGCGACTGTGCAGTGGATGTGTCCTACACGGCACGAGACCCCTAAACTTGAGAGATCAATCAGGAGCTGGGATCCCAGGAGCATTACACTTACCTTCACAGGCAGCTTCTGCCCCTTGTCCCCATCCATGTAGGTGCTGTGCTGACAGGCACGTGCCCTCCTCACTGGGTTTCTGCTCTGTGTAATGGTGAAAAGGTCTGAAATGGATAAACACGTGGAAAAAACAACTTTCTTTGCCCACGTGGTTTTTATACACCATGGAGCCCACCCAGCATATACAACACCCATGCCTGGGTCTGCCCCAGGAGCTTATGACTAAACAAACTGTGTTTTTTGATCACTCCTTTTGATTTAAATTTGTGCCAGTTGCTGGTGCAATTTGTTCAGGGCTTTCTGCCAGTGCTGGAATAATGCTGAGGAGGAGAAAGTCTGGCTGGCTAGCAGGAGAAGTCCTGGCTTGCCTGCAGGTGGTACAAAGCTGTGCATATTTCTGCTGCTCAGTGAGGCATACTGGCTGCCTCGGGAGGGGAGGAAGGTGCATGAAGGAAAAACAGCTCGCTGCCAAAGAGCCTTTGGGCTGGATCCTCAGCTGGTAAAAACTGTAGCAGCTCCATGGAAAGCGTGATGTGTTCGTGAAGGGTCTGGCTGCCTGCCCTAGCTCCAGGCTCCTGGGAGAGCTGGGGAAGGGGCTGCTGGAGAAAGTCTCACCCCTGCTGCAAGGCTGGTCTGGCCCTTGCATCACCCCAGTCCTTGGGCACCCTACAGGTTTGGTCCCTATCAGCTATGGAGAGGGGAATGGGAGGGAGCAGTGTTTGAGGTGTGGCTTTGCCATCAGCTGCTTATCCTTGGCATTATGGTGCTTATAATGCTCTGCCAAGCTCCAGGGACATGTGAGTGGGGTTGGATGCAGTTTGGTGGCAGCACAGGGCCGGGGTCCAAGGTGAAAACCCCAGCCCTTACCGCAGTGTTCAAATCCACATGGCTCCTGCATGTCCTGGTGCCCCCATTCCCACCCCTGGGGAAGCAGCCCTTCGGTGGCATTCACTGCCAGGCTGTGGAGCTCCAAACCAGGCTGTGCTGGGACTTGTTCTGCAGCCGCCCTGACGCCAGGGTGGTGGTGACCAGCTGCAAGTACCTCTCCCTTGAAACCAAGTGTTTGGGGTTTTCAATGGCTCTCTGTACGCTTGGCTGTCATGGGGCTGAGCCAGTGCATCGCAATGAACGGTGTGGCATCTTTGGGTTTGCAGCATCAGGGCAGAACAGCCGTGGCAAGGGAGATTCAGAGGCAAATATAAGGAATTTGCTTATGTCTGTGCCAGGAGAGAGATAATGTGCTTGAAGGGTCTTTCTGGCTCTGTACCCTGCCAGGCAGGGAGCAGCGCAGGGGTCTGGAACCGGGCAGGCTGGGGTGGAGGGAAGGACGTCTGCTCTGGACAGGCACAGGAATAGCTCAGCCCTTGGCTGGGGTGGCCAGAGCACGCAGCTCACGTCTGAGCTGAGCATGGCAGGAGCAAAACCTCTTCCGCAGCACTGGTCCTGGTGGGAAAGCTGCCCTGGTGTGACTCCATGCTGGGTTACTCTGGACCCTCTTGGAAAGGACAGGATTAGTTTTGCTCAATGGCAGTTAAAAAGTTAAAAAGCCCTAGAGAAGAAAACCAGTCCTAGCAGCACTAACACTTCAATAGCTGGTTTTGTAAATGACAAACCCTTGTACTCCATTCACTGTTTTTTTGAGGCTTTTTTGTGGCTTGAAACAATTTTTTTTATCCCAACATGTCAGTTAATTAAACTGCTTGCATCCTCAAAGCGTTCATTTTCCACTCAATCTCCAAAAGTTTCCATTTCCCTGAAATAAGTTGGTTGTTTTTTTTTTTAAATGTGTAAAGAAACCGAACCCCAAATCCAGCCCTTCAACGCTAATTAGCTTGGAGAGCTCCTATTAGCCCTGACGCTGGCAGCTCACCAGAGCTCTGCTGCCACCATCACTGGGGCCAGGGCTGGGGAAGAAGGAGTTAAGTTTGCATTGGAAGAGCAGCCCAGCTGCCTGCAGGGGCTTAGATCCCACTCTTTCTTCACTCAGTGTTTGATGGCTGAGGAAAAGCCAGCTCTAAATTCAAAGGCGACTTTCTAGACTGAGGACAAAATTATACCCAACTGCCCTGATTCACCCTCTCGGATTAAACCAGGACAAGCTGTCTTTGGGGCTGGGCAGGCTGGTGTTTATTTCTGTTTGCAGGTTTGGGGCTTTGCGGTTGGCGACTTGTCTGGTTGTGCTTCCAGACTGGTCACTCTGGGAGCTCCTCTCCCAGAAGGGGGGTACAGGGGCAGCCCAGGCCCTCGGGTGATGGGCACTGGTGGGGCAAGGGACGGTTCTGTCCCCTGTGTCCCACCCCTCGGCAGGTGGCTGTGTAGGGGAGGGCTGGCTGCCTCTGCTGCCGGAGCGCTCAGCCCGCACTGGGGGGCGGGACTGGGGAGTACTGGGAGTGCTGCCATGGAGGGGTGGGCTGTGGGATCGGCGCAGAGGGAGCGCAGGAGCACAGGGCTGGATGCGGCTGAGGTAAGTGCCTACCTTCTTCCTAACTCCTCCTTCTTCCCAGCGCTGATCAGCTGTGTCCCTGGGTGAGCAGTGCCTGGCTGGGCGAGGGATGCTCTGTGCAGCTCTGTCCCTCTGGGCACAGACAGGAGGGGACGCAGGGCAGGGGGATCGTGGTGGGCTGTTTTAGGGGAGGCAAGAGGTCGAGCTGTGGCCAGGCTGAGCCTTGCTGTGGCCCACACGGGTGAGGGGGCTGTATCCCAGCTTGGGGCATCGAATCCCCACAGAGCTGCTGGTGGCGGGGAGCGAGGAGCAGAAGGAGCCTGAGGTAGGGAGCAACGTGGGCAGCCTGCTCTGTGTCCCTGTCCGGGGATTGCTCACCGGCAGCTCTGCTGCAGCTTTTACTCCTGTCCAGCCCAAAGGGGTCTACAGGGTCTGTGGTCTTTTGACGAAGAAACAGTGGTGATTTCTGTTGTCTTTAAATGTGGCTGTTCCTACCCCCTCTCCCGCAGAGACCTCTCGCAGCCCAAGCAAGATCTCCGCTGGCTGTGAGTGCTGCAGGCAACCGAGCAGCACCTTCCCCAAAATGATGGAAAACACAGTATTTATGTCATTTACGTTCTACAGCACGATCTTGATTTTAAAAATGTATGTTGTTGCCATCATTACGGGACAAGTGCGACTCAGAAAGAAGGTAAGTTCCAGTTTCCTTTACCTTTTTCTCCCTTTCTGGCTTTTACCTGGGGTTCCTCTGGGTTTTCTTTCTTTTTTTGTTCCTGTAAAGGCCGCCAAAGTTTTTGTGAAGCAAGTTGAGTTTTCTTTGATTTAAGTTGAAAGCAAAGCATGTTTCATAGCTGTGGCAGATAAAAATCTCGCTTCTCTTTGGCTCTTTTTGTTTGTTTCTACCATCTGTGGCTTGATGTTTATAATTTCTGAATCCTAATGTAAATAGTAATTTCAGATCCAAAATGCTATGCAGGTGAGCTGCTTCTGGAAACAAATTGTTTACAGTTAAATTGACATGTCTGGAAGAAAAGGAGGAGGGGGGGAAAAGGGTTTAAGAACAAATCATTGCAATGGTCTCTTTTCTTGCAATGTAGCAGAAAGCTTTCCTGCTTTTGGAGGCTGAATTGCTATGTGAATGCTCCAGGAGACCAGCAAGTTTTGGGGAATAAAAACAATAGCTGGAGGAAATGGTTCTTGGACACAGGGGAAAATACAAGGAGGAGCAGGAGCTCTAGCTGCCATCAGGAGACGGGGTTAACTGGACCTTTTATTACCTGCAACTCAAATTGAACTTGGGGCAAAATTCAGGTGTCTGTAAAATCTGTTTTAAAGTAATTGAGAAGTTTCCGACTGCATCAATGGAGTGGGAGGAAGAGATTTCTCCTCTCAGATAAAATACAAATGTGCTGTAGCATCATTGTAACGGATGATTTGGCTTCTCCCCTTGCGTTTCTGAATGGGAACAGTCTGGGCTTGTAACATGATTAAAGAAAGCGCCGGAGTCCTTTCCAGACTGCAAAGTGAAGCTGTCGCGTGTAACCAGGTCCCTGAGGAACAGCTTCTGGGCATAGGTGGGGAGCTCATATAAATAATTTTTATTTGTAAGTTTATTAGTGTAGGATCTGACTTCCCCAGGGCTGGTTTCATTCACACAGTATCACTGCCAAAAAGCCAGCCAGGGTATATTGTTTCTCAGTAGGGTCAACTAATCTGTCAGTCCCGGTTATCTTTTGAATGCCGCATTCAGTGTCTGCAAGCTCTGTGCCAGCAGTGATCTCATGTGGTGCTTGGCAAAGTCTGCTTTAAATGGGTTTCACTGGGAGAAGTGGACTGGGATCAGGCCAGAACTCCCTTGGAGCCCCTGGTTTGGGACCTGCTCGGTGGGCAGAGCTGGGTTTTTCAGAGGATAAGGAAAACCCATCGGGAGGTACAGGGTTTAACCCCCAGGACCGTGCACATGGAAGTGTGGTTACTCTTGTGTTTGTGAAGGGTGGTGAGAAACTTGGGGTTGAAAGGTCTCCTTGGGCAGGAAGAAATCCCCGCTGGTCTTAAAGACTGGGGGCAAAGCTTCTACCTGTAACAGTCCTGTAAAGATTATGAGCACATATATTATGTGGGCTCTTCTGCAGGCATTTGCAAACCCGGAGGACGCGCTGCGCAATGGGGGGCTGCAGTACTACCGCGAGGACCCCAATGTGGAGCGGTGCCGCAGGTGAGTACGCGGCGGTGCTGGCATTTCCCCTCCACCACAGGGCGATCCCTGGCAGCTGGAAGTGGGAGGCTGAAGGGCTCATTAATTAAGTAATTACCTACATGGGCCGAATGCCTGGAGCTCGGGTGCGGGACCCTGTACACTGAGGCAGCTTAATATTTAATGGCAGCATGGTGTGCACTGGAGCAAGGACACACGGAAGGACACATGGAAGGACCCGGGTTTGGGGTCTGACACTGACACAGTTAAACTCCTTTCTAGATCCTCGAAGTCCTGCAAGCCCCTGAGGACTTTTCCCATACCCCCACCCACAGGCTTCTCATGCCCTGCTCTGAAAGCACCCTGAACCCCCCCAAATCCCTGCACAACTTGGACAGTATAATCAGGCCATGACTGGGAACTGTGTGACTGGTCCCAATGCTGCATGCTGCCCTGTTTGGGGATCTGGGAAGAGGCTGGACAGGATGGCAATAACTTTTGTCTCCCTAACTGGACAAACCCTGTATCAGGTATTCAGCCCTGGGCTTGCTTTGCCGTCCCTCTTACCCAGGAGGTGCCCCAAGTGTTGGGCTGGATCATGTGCGTGGGCTGGTGACGTGCCCTGCTGTCACTGCGCCCTCGGCCACCAGCTCTGCCGTGAGTGGGAGACCACACCGCTGACCTCTCACCGCCTGGCAAGATTTGCTTTAAAAAACATCCAGTGCCACCTAACCCTGGGCTTCCAGAGGGAGGAGGACGACAAATGAGCTGTTTCATGGCTGGGAAAAAGAAAATAATAGTAGTAATAATAATCATAACCTTCTTTTGGTTAGTCAGAAATGACAAACTTCCATAAAAAATAAATAACCAGAGCTGAAACAAAGACCTGGGAAAGTCTGGGATCTGACTTGTGCACTTAAAGCACTCGAGGTCAGTCCCTTGCTGATCTGTTCACAGCCCTGGGGAAGACAGATTAAACCCAAGGTGTTTCGTCTGGATAAGGCTGTGTCAGGTTTTCTTCTCAGGTGTTACTGGGATGGGAGCAGAGCCATGGCCGGAATGCTGGGGTCTGTGCAGGGTAGGGGCAGAGCAGGGGAGAGCAAGCTGCAGCTGGGAAGCAGGTTTCCCCCTTGCCTCTTAGAAAGGCCCCTGGCTGCATCTCCGTTCTTTTCTTTCCTTTCTCCTCCCTGTTATTCTGTTTGTGCTTCCAGCTCTGCTGAACCTCCGAGTCCTAAGGGGCTTGTTCGGATGGGGCCACTGCAGGGCAAGGTGGTGGGTGTCCAGCAGCTGCCCTCTCCCAGCACGGCTGACACTAGAAGCAAACCATGCTCATCACCATGGTCCTGGCTGGGCCGTGGGAGGGTTTTGTGGTGGTGTCAGCAGACATGATGCTGTCTTGGGAAGGCAAGCGGGGCCCTGGGCTGGGAAGGGAAGGGGCTATGAGCAGGTGGGTGGCAGCCCATCCTTGTGTCTGGGAAGGGGCTGGCGCTGCCCAGGGACCATCTGGCCAGGAGGAGAAGATGGCTTCCTGCAGCTCCCCACCTCACTCCCAGGTTTGGCAGGGAATATGTCTCCTCTGTGACTGGGCTCTGATCAGCTCATCCCCACTAAGTCCTAATGCCAGGGCATTGCTGCTACAACAGCAGGACTCGTTTTAGTGTCTTTTCTAGGCCAATTCCTCCATGCTGTCCCAAAATCACACCCAGAGAGCAGAGAAATAGGGTTTCCAGCAGGCTCCTTGCCATGTTCCTCCCCACCTTGCTTGGGGATGTGGCCCTTAATTTATGGACTGTTCCCCATGGAGGTGGGAAGAGCAGGTAGGAGAAAGCCCCTTGCACTGGTGCCTGTTATGGGGATAATGGGGTGCTGAAAGCCCTTGGGGTAGCTCTTTTCTGGCTACAACAGCCTGTGCATCCCCTTAATACTTCAGCAAAGCTGGGGCTGGAAACGGCTCAGGTGCAATATTTACCTGCAGGTGCCCTGGCATTGCTGAACCAGTGCCTAGGCTCTGGTGTGGGAAGAGGGCAGCAAGAGATGCTGGCAGCGGCCGGTGATTAGCACACAGGTCATTTTGTGTGACTTGGTGATGGGAACCAGTCACTGGACCCAGAGCCTCAGCTCTCATCCCTCTCCCTGGGCATCACAGCAAGGGAGAGGAGGTTGGGGCAAGCTGGGTGTTCAGAGTCCTTCCCCGCAGCTCCTGCTCCATCCCCCTGCTCAGAGATCAATCCTGCCTCCAAAAAACCCAGGCATGTGGTGCTAAAAATTTCTGATGGAGAAGCTTTTGGCAAACCTTGGCCTGAGGAAATTAGTGTGTTTGGTGGGGCTGTTGCCAAGGTGGACACGGGGACATCTTCTGCTCCATAGACCTGACCCCAGGGACAGGAGACAGGGCTTAAAACACAGCTCTCTTTTCCAAAGTCAGTTTTCAGCCAGGTCTATCCCAGCCTGTGTCTGCATTAATGAGCTGTGACTGAGCATCTTAAAACTTCCTGGCCACTTGTCCGCTTGCGCAGAAGAGCAGCACAGGCATTTGCCTTTGCTTTAGGGAAGAAATTGCTTAAAATTTTCTCTTGGCTTTGTGAACATTCAGGCATCCTGGTGCACAGGAATGGGGAAGCAAGGGCACCTCTTATCAAGGCTTCATCTTTCCCTCTCAGACCTCTAGACATATGGGGAAAAAGCAACTGAGCCTTGTGCCTGTGTCACTCTCCAGCCCAGATCTGTCCCCACTGACCTGAGAGTCCCCCATGGAAACACAGGGATGGGGATCTGGATCTTGCATCACAAGGGAACAAAAGGAGAGCCAGTGGTGGTAGGGGGCGAGGACAGCCTCACTGCTTTGGGGATTGGTTTCCCTCCCTTGAATTACGGTACCTGAGGGAGGAGGGACACAGCCTATGCTCACGACATGATGGGATCCTGTTTCAGTAGCGGTGTGGGTGGTGGCAGGAGATGCTGTGACACCCAGGCAGGCACGTGTTTAGAATGAGCACAGGGTTTGGCCCCATCAGTGCCAATGTGCCATCATATGGCCACAGCAGTCCCTCCAGCCTGACTATGGTGCAATTAAGGAGGTGGTGCTGGCACAGCACGGGGGTGCAGGGAGTGCTCAGGGCACTCCTCCTTGGTCCCCTTTAGATGCACTTACAGAGAGGGGGGAAGCCACGAACCCTTCCAGTGTGGGAGTTTCTCCTCTGGAAACCACCTCATTATTGTGTAACGTGGCCACATCTGGGGCCATGCCATGCTGGTAGCACACCAGCTTTGAGCTTTTTGCAGCTTTGCAGGGTCTTTGTTTTGCTTTGTTTATTTAAAAGCTCTAACCCTCGAGCTGTCATCTGTCACAGCAAAGGTATCCCAGTCACGGAGGGCAAGCTTCAGGAGCACAGCATCCCAAGGGAGAGACACTGGGTGCAAAATCCTGCTGCCTGTGTGTGTAGTGGGACCTGACTTTTGGGGGCTGTGTCTGCCCCATCCAGTGGAGGAGAGGGCCTAGCAGCACCCAGGGATGGGCACTCCGGCTAGAAGGAATGGGAGACAGAGGGGAAGCCTAGTGGGAAGGAGCAACCTTATCTCCCTTTTCAGGGCCCACCACAATGACATGGAAAACATCTTTCCCTTCCTCTTCCTTGGAGCCATCTACTCCCTGCTGGATCCCAATCCTGCAGTGGCCAGGATCCACTTCTTCATCTTCTGTGTGGGGCGCATCATCCACACCATCGCCTACCTCCTGCAGCTGAAGGCTCCCACGCGCTCTGTGGCCTACAGCGTGGCACAGCTGCCCTGCTTCTCCATGGCTCTACAGATCCTCCTGGCTACCACCCCATACTGGTAACACCCAACAAGACCAACTATCCAAACCCCCTCATCCTGCACTCTACTGGTTTGACTGGCTGGACTGGGTGGTGTGTGTGTGAGTGTGAGTATGCACGTGTGTGCGGGTCTGTGGGCAAATGGTATAAAATTATAGAATCATGAAATGGTTTGGGTTGGAAGGGGCCTTTAGAGGTCATCTAGTCCAACCCCCCTGCAGTGAGCAGGGATGTCTTCCACTACACCAGGTTGCTCAGAGCCCTGTCCAACCTGACCTGGAATGTCTCTAGGGATGGGGCATCGACTCACCTCTCTGGGCAACCCATTCCAGCACTTTACCACCCTCATTGTAAAAAATTTCTTCCTTATATCCAGTCTAAATTTACCCTCCTTTAGTTTAAAACCATTACCCCTTGTCCTGTCACAACAGGCCTTGCTAAAGAG
>VZTV01089937.1:0-12230 GCA_013400875.1 Anhinga rufa | reverse complement strand
GTCCCGTCAGGAGAATTTGACTGAGGGATGCAGGGAGTGGCCTCGGTTAGGACAGTTTAGACAGACTGGGATGCTAAACGCAGTGGGTAAGGGATGAGCTGAGCTCCTTCAGAGAAGTGCAGAACGATGCTTGAAGGAGCGGGGATCCAATATCCGACCCAAAGACGTTAACTTGGCTTGTTATACACCATGTTGTGAGCTAAGCCGGGGGATTTCTACTCCGCGCTGTCTGCTGTCTTGAGTGGGAGGTGGGAGAGTGTAGTGTGCGTCTCTGGCGGTTCGCAGGCAGAAGGCAGCACTCTGAGCTGGCTGCGAGGTAGCCACGCATGGGAGGCAGTGCTTAGGGAGCCCAGGCTCTGGTGGAGGGGAGGAACTGGACTTCAGAGCAGGCTTTCGTGGCTACAAGACCTCCATCCTGTGCTGCAGACCAGGCTGCCTGGGACTGCCTTGCAGCTGCTGCCAGGAAGCCGCGCGTAGCTCCGCGGCAGAGCTCAGCTCACGCATGGCAACTCGTTAAACCGCCGTACCTTGTCTGTGCATGAGAAACCCAAGGGAAAGGTAAAATGGCAACGGAGTAGGACGGTCTGGAAGGGATAAGCAGGAGATGTGTGATGGAGGAACGCACTGATAATGCGTTGGTGGATCGTAAAGTGGAGGAGCGTGTGGCAAGCGTGTTTGTGAAGAGTGCGTTGAACCGGGTTCCTCGGTGCGCTGCGTGTGGAGCTGGCGTGGTTTGCGGGGCGGGTGTCAGCCATCCCTCCTTCCTGACCTCTGGAAATCCTGCGGCGCGGGAGAGAACCTGTCATCTCATGTTTGTAAGTGCTTTTCAATTTAATACGTTTTAATCAGAAAATTAATCAGGAAACACCAGTTCAGCAAGATAATAGAACAATGAAGAGACACAATAATTACTGTTTAGTCTAATTAACTTTGTTAAGTCTTTATTGGGAACAGAGACTTCCTGAGTGAACTTATTAAACGGTTCTCCCTGGAAAACAGAATCCCCATCAAAAAGCCTTTGTTCCTCCTACTGTTCATGAGGAATTGGGTGCCTGTCTTTAAATCACGATTAGGGAAGCCAGCAGGCGGGTTTTGGGAAATCTGGAAGTTACCTTTCAGTCTGGTCTCCTACACCTTTGGTTCATTTACATCTCTCTAATCCATTGCTCTTCTCCCGGCTTCTTCCCAGGTAGGCAGGACTTGATTGCCAACAAGACCTATGGGCCCGTGCAGCCCTACAGCACTGCATCCACGTTCGGCCTTGTTCCCATCTCTCATCTTCAGGTGCGTGGGAAACGGGCAAGTGATCGGGGATTATCAGCAAAGGCGGCTGGGGGGCTTTTCTTTGCTGTAGTAAATGTATATAAAAGCACCAAAATCTTCAGAAGGGCTCTGACAGGCCGGAGCTGCTGGGAAGCCTCCAGCGCTTGACGGGTACAGCACGGGGGGACGCGGTGCTGCGGGCCAGGGTCACGGGGTCTGGGGAGGCCAGGTCTGAGACAGAGAGGCGTCAGGGTAATTGGGTATTGTCAGAGCCGTGAGGTTACTAGTGAATATTTGTATAGGGCCAGAAAATTTAACCCCGGTGAAAAGCCTTCAGGAACGAAACCTGCCTTTGTGTCTGTTTTGTGCTCCTCAGCTCTGACCCCTGTCCTTGCAGGCTCTCGGAGGACTCACATAAATAAGCCGTGTTCATTGAAGAATATTAATGGGCATAAGGAGCAGCGTACACCTGGGTGCAAATTAGCATGAAAGAGCCGTCCTGTCTGGTCCAGTCTCTCCTCTGGTTTTGCCTTGCTTTCCTGGTAAGGGCGTAGCATTAAATATTTATAATTTCAGAATGGAGTATTAAAAATAAATATTGAAATGAACTTGATTGGCTTTTGATCTGCTGAGAGCGCCCTTTGGCCACAGTCCAGTAAGCAACTGACCCACCGGTAGCTTTGCATTATTCATATTAGGTTAGGTCAGGAAGATGAGAGCGGCTCAGGATATTGACCCTTTAGGAGAAGCATGAAGGAATGTGATTTAATAATTTGTGGCTCGTGGGATTGTATTCTCAAGGCAGCAAGCTATGAACCAGGGGGAACTCGGGAGCTTAGATCTTGCTCTTAGTTTCAGTCATACCAAACCTGAGACATCCTTTTACTGCCAAGGGGTTGGCATCCGTGTAGCTGGGCAGAATCTAGCTTCCTTGGGGAGAGCAGTGCCCGAAACAAGCTGCAATCCCTTGGCTATTTAAGGTGAGGCTATTTTGTTTTCTGTCAATACTGATTGTAAACCACAGAAATACTTTTCAGTAGAGCAGACCTGCCTTTTCCAAAACCCAGGTATTTTAGTGAGCAACTTTTAATGAGAAAACTGCTCTGAAAGAATCTTTTTCTACTTCTCTGTTTCTCACAAACTCAGCATGAGACTATCTCACACAGTACCCAGTGCACTCTGCCTCACTTCAGACCTTAATATTTTCATTACAACTAGGGTACCGGATTGCTCCCCACAAATCCTGTTATCTCCTACAGTTAATTTATCCAACTAATAGCCTGAGTGTTTTAAATTTTTTGTCAGTGAATGGTATTGTAATTGAATTTCTAATTTATTTGGTCCAGTTTATAATTAAAATAAGTACTCTCGCACTTATCATTGTATGTTGCTCTTGGGTTTTTCCACCCATGCCCTGCTTTTGAGGCTGCAAAGCAGTCTGCGTTGTGCTCAGCCCCGAAGCGCAAGGGAGACAACTTCATTACTCGGTTTTTCTGGGTCACCCAGTGGCGGTCGTTGTTTTGTTGCACTGAGGCACTGCCTATCTTCACGACTCAAGACGTGGGCCTGTTGGGAGCAAGTGTTCTTGGAGGGTGCAGCCTAACAGCCTTGCCTACTTGTTCATTTTCTTCTTTCTCCTCTCTTTCAGTTAATTATTGTGTAAACACTGCTGGTTACGGTAGGATCGCTCTACTGATCTGGCAGCAGCATTTGCCTTTCACCAGGGAGAGGCAACTAATGGTTTTTCTAGAGGGGCAACTCTTGAGAAACCTTCTGATTTAATTTTTCCCTCCCATAGTCTCCTGTGGCATCATATAGAAAATAAAATTGCTAGAGCTTTAAAACACTTCCCTGGCTGAACAAGAGAGTTAATTATTATTTAAGAGGGACAATTGGTCAAGGTTAAAAGCTGTGAAATAAGAGAGGAAAAAAAAAAAGTTGAAATTGCAAAGAGAGGGGGAAGGAAAGAGATGATGCACTTCTACAGCGTGCTATTTATATGGAGCAATATTTGCAGTTACAAGGTGGAAGAAAAGTAGAATATTCCTTTTTCATTTCATTTTCCTGCAGCCCTTCCAGGACAAGCAAATTGCCGTTTTCTCCTTCAGAAGGAGAGACAGGAACTGGTGAAGCCACTAGTTTTGTTTCATCCCAGTTTGGTGGCCATGTAAATGATTTGACTCGCTATGACTTGAAGATCTGTACCACTAACCTTTGTGAAGCCGACTGTGGTGGTCTGCAAATCACATCTTAACACCGGTCTTTGCTGTGCTGCCCTAAAGACTAAAGTCCCCGTGGCAGCAGGTCTCTCTTGTCTTGTGCCTGTACAGCAAACAGCACAGTGCAGGGAGTCAAGCATGATGGAAAGGGGGGGGATTCCCTAGGCACCAACACAAAGCAAATAATTAAGAATTTCATAAAGCTTTAATAGGGGCTTCAGCCTATTCTTCAGGGCAGTTTTGCCCCTGTAGACAGTCGTCATTTGGCTGTGCTTAGGAAACCCCAAAGACGAAGCCGGTCACGCTGCGTTGGGTCTGCTCCCCAAATCCTATTCCACACCTTCCTTCCCTTACTCGACGCTGTCGCAGAACCGAAGCTGTGTATGGGTACACAAGCCTTGCTCTAGCAAAGAGCACGGGAATATTTTTCCCAACAAACTCTAGTTCTTCCTGAACTCCCAGAGCCTTTGCGTTTAAGGTGTGACATACGAGACTTGCCTCACCTTGCTGTTCAGAGCCACAAATACTCTTGCTGCTCAATAGGTAGCAAGTCACAGTCTGCTGAAAAACTTGCACCATGCTGCTCGGTTTTATCCCGTACCCTGCGGAACGGCTTTTTCACAGCTACTTGTGCAGCCTATTTCTTTTGTCATAAAACTTCTAGTGCTGTGCCTACAGCACTCACCTACATGTCTAATTTCACTGCACTGTAACAGGCAGGCTACAGAGTCTTTAATAAATGCTCGCTGGCCATTAAAGCCATGTTTACAGACACTTCACAGCTCTGTAACAGGCATAGAACTTGCTCTGCAAAACTGTTACTGCATAAATATACCAGAATAAGCAGCTGGTAGTTAAAAGCTTTGTAATGCATGGAAAGCTGTAATTTGCTGATTAATAATGGTTGATTGCAATTGTATTGCAATATCTATTTCCTAGCGTCACCAGAAACCCGACCCATCTCCAAAAAGGCCAAATGAAATAAAAACACTCTTCGAGGCGCAGAAGAACGACCGATAGCTGGAGGAGTTGTGACCCCTAATGCTGAATTGTTTTCGGTGGAGATGGGCCTTTGCAGTGCTGCAAGCCAGCTGTGGCAGGGCTGCATTCTCATGGGGTGGGTCAGAGTGTGTCTCCTGTCAGCGCGGCTTTGCACCAGCTGAAGATCTGCTGCTTTATCATTGAAGCTCAAACTCATGGAAAGCTAACAAAAGCCATGCTTTCTCTTCTATTCTCGCTAATTTTCCACTGCTGATTTGTTAGTCCCTTAGCAGTCACTTCACCCCCATCTGTCTCTTCCTTCTGGGCTTTGCCTTTCAAGGCTGCTGGCATTTCAGGATGCTTTTTGCTCAGAACCTGGTGTACGTGAAACTGTATTTTTCCCGAAGCTTCCAAGTACCTCTGCAGTATAGATTAACACACTAATACCACTGAACTCTTTCTAACTGCCAGGATTTCAGTAGGACGTCGGTTTACCTTTTGCACGAACAGCCCTTTCACCCAAAGGTGTCTTCACAGTCTTTTAGTCTTTATTTTAAATTATATTATGTTCCTGCTTAAAAAAAGNACTGCTAACAGCTCTTTCCTTCCTAGCCTCACAAACTGAGACAAATAAGTGCATGTGCTGAAGGAGTTCACGTTTTATGTCTCTTTGCATCAATATGGCCCTACTTTATTGACATTTTTAGGTAGAAACTGGCTAGTCATGCCTGGACTATATTAACCATTATTTATTATTTGGACTGAGGACCCAAGCCCTCCTCGTTCTAGGTGGTTGTACACACAAATCAAAACTATCTGTATCCCAAAGAGCCTCTAAATATTATGAGAGACAAGAACTAAGTAGGATAAAAAGATGCAGCTGAGCCAGTTTGTGTAATACGTGATGGAGAACAGCACGCAGAGCCTCGGCGAGCGTTGGCCTCCGACTGTGCAGGGGAAGCACGAGGCAAGGCTTTGCCTCAGGTTCCCGCGTGTAGAGGAGGTGGCCCAGCGGTTCCCGCAGGAGAGCCGTACCCGCAGGCGTTAATGAGAAAACCACAGTAAATGGTGCGCTGCGTCCCAAACTCACCCCTCGACCAAAGGGCTGTATCTCTGCTGAGGACCTGGACTCTCCCTCGTATGCTCTTAGATTTAAACTGTCAAGTACCTATGAAGACAGTTATTTTAAGTGATCAGCAATAATAATTTTTTTGTCATCTTTAAAATAAATCATGTTAGGACTGCCTGAGCAGGGCAGCATAAGTAATTACAGTCAGAATCCTGGACACGTGCCCCAGCTGGCTCCAGCACCACTTATGAATTACAGGGCTACTATTCCTGATGAAACGTTGGTTCTTCTCTTGCAAAACCTGGTTGGGAGACCACTAATGGTGACTTCATCGTGGTGCTTCGTACCTCGCCGAGGGCATCCAGGCAAGATCAAAGTGAGTCCCAGACAACTCATTCAGGAAAGGGAATAGAGAATCAAACCCCGTGTCTTAGAAAATACGGATTTAAAGACTAGTGACATTAGTCTAATTTTTTGCATTAGAATCTGTGATCTCTTTAACCCAAGTTCTCCCAACTCCTTAGACAACTTCATGTGGCTTTCTGTCATGCATGTAGTAATGCTTTCCTCTTGGGTTTTTTTTGCCCAGCTTCTTGCTGACCTGGAATAATGACAAATGCCTCTGACCCAGAGATTCATGTACGGAGCCATTTGGGGAGACCGCAGTGGCAACCTGATGCAGAAATCGGCCCTCAAAATGGAATTAATCTTCAGGAAGTAAGTAAGTGGTTTGCACCCGTCAAGGTATATCTGTGATTCATTGACAAACAACTAGGCTAATTTAAGCATTTGTCCTATAGATAAGGAAGAGTCAGATTCGGTTCTCAGTCATATGAGTGCAGGGAGAGGGGAGGGTAAACCTGTGGAAGGTCTGCCTTCCCATATTGACTTCCCTGGGTTCCACCTCGGTGCTGCTCCAAAGGGGACAGCGCCAGCTCCACTGAGAGCGGGGGAGTGGGTCTGTCCCAGCGGGGGTGCGTGAGTTGCCGTGTAGTATGCAATTTCCTCATGCCTAGAAAACCTCTGCACTTAATTTGCTGTCTTCTTAGGACCTAGACTTGTTGCTAAAAATAAAGCTTTATTCTTCATGTTCACTTCCTAAAGGACAGTCACGGGGGGGCGGGCGCAGGGTGGAGAAAATGCTATAAACTGGGATATTTTGTTACCACATTCACTGCACATCTGGGAGCTCTTTTGGTGCATAATTGCTGCATAATGTCGCTCACAAGCTATAGCCTCCTACACGTCCTCTTGGAAGCTGTTGTAATGCTGTAGCCCCTGCTTTGGAAATTGAGTGTGACCTATTGCTCAGGTACGCGGCTCACAGAGTGGAAAACTCTTGGTTCCTTCTCTTTGCTCTGCGAGATCTTGGCCAGGCCACTGCTATGCTAATTTTTGAGGCTCTGAAAGCCTCATTGCTCCCAAATCCACTGCTGAGCGGTGGGAAGTGCCCTGTATAAGTCCTAAAGGTAATTCTGTGGTGACACCAGATGTGTAGCTCTCTGCAAGGCTGTGGCACTGGGAATCCCCAGGGGGAAGCTCCTCTGTATAACTCTATTTTCTCTGTTGTAAACATCAGCTTATAATGAAGTAGCGAAATTATTCCATTGCTTTTGTTATTTAAGGAAGGAAATCTGACCACAGAAATGTGCCATCCGGCAACCTGGATGTGATTAAGAAACAGCCACTGTGCTATGTGTTCCCTTTCTTCTCTTTCAGCAAAAGAAAAAAAAAATCAAAACATTTTGTTGAATTTCCTAACTTTTAAAAATGCAGTTTAAACAGAACTTTTAGGGGAAAAGCCTGGTTAAGATGCTTCCCTACCTTTCCTTGGGAGTGTGTATGTCTTAACTAGTTAATCCCAAAATTTTGGGGACCTTCATCCAAAAGGCAGGGAAGGCATGCCAGTTCTGGGGATAACTGCACGCAGCATTTGCTCCCCTTGCCAGTGGTAGGGAGACACAGCGTATTTTGGACATACAGCGTCTGATAATGGATGAACGCAAGTTTAAAGCAAAGATGATTGGGTAAATGTCTACCATCTTAACTTGGAAGTGGTGTCTGCCCATGCCACACAGTGAAGATGATAAATGGCAGCGAATTTGTGATCTGGAGCCATCAAATTTCCTCCCTGTCTTTCTTAACCTTGGGACAAATTAAATCAAATTCTGCTGTGAAGCCTAAAGACATAAAATTTGTTAGCTGTAACAGTATACTCTGCCAAGCAGTCAGAACTCCCTAGTATTAATTACTTTATCCAGTAAGTTAAACAAATGATGTGATATCTGGATTCAGGGGGAAGCCACCCAGGAGTATATAAAGGATGTAAAGATATTCCTGTCAGTGAACGTCCAAACCCGACTTGCTAATTTGCTGTGGAGAATAATAATCTGTTCTAAAGCTGCCTCCATTCCTAAGCAATATCATACCAAGTATGAGCATCATTAATAGGACTGCTTGAACAATGCATCAAAATAATAACCACTTGTGCACCGAGCGGGGTGGCTGCTGGAGGTCCTTCTTTCCATTAGCTCTCCTCTTCTGGAGTGAGCCGCACCAGCTGAAGGTGGTGCCCCCTCATCCCAGCTGATAGACAGCTTATCTTTGCTCCCCAGCTGGGATTAGTTTCCCACAGCTCTGCAAAGAGAAAGAAATGTATGAACGTCTCCTCATCTGCTCCAGATACAGCCGGGTGGGCCCAAAGCACCCTAGTGCACAGGTTAAGGTAATCCTTGTTGCTGGCAGTGGAGTGGAGATCCCTTATCTGATTTCTTTCACAGGCGAAGCTGTGAAGACTTTTTCCCTACAAAAAATATCTTTCAAAGAGACCCAGGTCTAGGCTGGGAGGCATCAGCTGATGGAGAGTCTACCACTCCCAGGTTGTTCCAATGATTCATTACCCCATTTAAAAAAACACAAGCATTATTTTGAATTCAAACTTGGCTGCCTCTAATTTCCACCAAGAGATTCTCTCTGTGCTCATCTCTGCTAGATTAAAGAGCCCTCGGTATCTGATAGTTTCTTCCTGTGCACTGTAATCAAATTATCTTTTGCGTTTCTTCCTGATAAGTTAGGGAGAAATCTTTTCACAGTCCTCATTCTGAGGCATTTGTTTCCACGCGTCTGAGTCACTCATGCGCTTTCTCTGTGCCCCATCTCCAGATTTGTGTCTTGCAACAAGACACGGACGCGGCAAATAGGTGTAGGACCCTTAAACTGAGCTCAGAAGGAGCTCACGGCCCAGGGTGCTGGTTCAGGCGCTGTGCTCGTTCTCCATGCTGGCTCAGGCAGGTCAGGAACACGCCTGGGCCCTCGCACCAGTGCAGAACTAGTCGGAGAACCCAGCTGCCTGCACCTGGCTACTGGGGGGAAAACCGGTAAGAAGCAATTGTAGCGTTTGAAACCAAATTTCGTTTGCAGCAACAGCTTTCTAATGCAAAGCTGTTATTAATGAACCTGGGGGAAACCAGCCAGAGCGCTCCTCGTACGTCTTGATTTGAAATGCTTTTCACTGTTCCTGTGTCTCAGTTCAACTTCGATCTGTCCTTATTTTTTTTCCCCTCCCCTATTTCTTTCCTTTCTGGTGGAAGATGGAGAACAGCTACTGTGAAAAAGGTGCTAAATAGGCACCTGATTTATTATCTTCATTATTTTACTGAAGCAGCCATGGTTTGGCATTATCCTCTAGGCAGTCGGGCCATGTTTGTATTCAGTCCAGTGCTATGAGATCAGTCCTGCACCAGGAGCTGGGTGTTTCTGTTCCCAGGGTGCTCTTCAGCCTAGTTGCTGGGATGACCATTTTATCCGGCTTATTAAATCCAAAGCAAAGCTTTCAAAGATCTTTAAGAACATCTTTTTTATGAAGACCATATTAAAAGGGCTAATAATTGTGGCTATTTTTAGAAAAGATCGAGTATTAAAATGCAAAAAAGGAAGGAGAGGCAAGGTGGACAGGGAAGTTGCTCTTGCGGTGCAGTGCTCAGCTCATTAGTGCTCTCTGCCCTGAGCAGCATTGCACACTTGCTCTGGTATTAAACTTAATTTATACCGTAAAAAAGCAGGAGGGGAGTTTAAGAAAAATATGCAAAAGCTCAATCCTGCCAGATGCTGAGTGCTCTCTTGTGAAGCGCTGAGTTGGCAGAAGTCAGAGCTGCTCAGCACCTCTCAAAACACTCCTCCTCCTCTTGCTTTATTGTCAGTCTGCAGAGCTGGCCATAAAACAACACAGGGGACTTCCAATAAAATGAAAGTCGTGTCCAAGTGTTAAGATGCAGATACTTCACTGTACAGAGTCATTCCGGAGGGTGAAACGCTAATTTGTCATCTGTCCTATGGAGAAGGGGAAAAAAGACATTATATTAGAGGAGTACAGAGCTCCTACACCCAGAAGGATGGAGATGAGAAATGGTGGAGGGAATAGTGTCAGCCCAAGAGAGGCGCCCATGAAAGTTCCCTTCGCTGCTGCTCGGCTCATCGCTGTCCCATGAACATAGACTCCGGTGGGTTGTGTCAGCGTCACTCTGGGGGTGAACAGGCTTTCAAAGGAGCGTTTAGACCTTAAAGTCATCACTCAAAATTACTGCCATGCGTCCTGGCCCAGCACTTCATGGCCTTATTCATGATGCAGGGCAGCAGGCAGCATCTCCTTGGAGGTTTTAAAGCTGAAAGTGAAGCGTAGGTACGTAACGTTGTAGCATACATGAGGCGATGCAGAAGTGAGGGGGCGGTCAGTGCCGGCTCCCTCTGTACGCGCCTGGTGAGAGGTAATCTCCTTCCAAAGGGTTATGTGCGTCTCGGAAGGCCCCGGGGATCCACAGCACGTGGCAGATGACTGTCTGGCTCTCCCGGGAATGGTACGTGGTAGATGAAAAACGCTTCAGGACAAAAGCTGCCTCCTACTCTGAATATGATCCAGGACTTGTATAACATGGCCTTGATCTTTGCTGTAAGCTCAAATCCTAATCAATAGTAATAATTAACAGTAGCAAGTGCAGAAGCAGAGATCAGAGCCTTACAGTGATGTGACTCAGGTTTGCGGGTGTTTTACTAGTACAAGGCCATGCAATACTAGTGCAGCTATTTGCATGAGGACTGCAAAATTGTGGCTGCTGTGACCTACAGAAGCTCTCTGCTCGTTCCGAGAGCCGTTGGCTCAGCCTCTTGCAGAGCAGGGCTGCCTGGAAGGGCTGGAGCATCAGCGAATGAAGTCACGACTGAGGCAGAGGCTGAATCAGGAGAATAATTTCCTTTTTAAACCAGAAACTTAAGCAGCAAGGTAAGTTTTACAGAGTCCCACAGTCCTTCAGAAGGCATCTCATGCCTATAAACAAGCACCCCCATCTCTCTAGTACACCGTAAAATCCCTCCGTAACGATCATCATGACAACTATAAGGCTGTTGTTTCCGTTCTCTGTGATTTATTGAGCTGGTGGAAAAGGTGGGGCTGCTGTTTTATTGGGATGATCAAATGTTTGCAGAGGGAAAATACAGTCTGCATTCCTCTAAGGCTGCTTTTATACATTGAATCATGAATACATTTCCTTTCCCATTAGCAATTTAACATTGTAGGACACAGAAAAACTTCTTCAAAGTGAATTTTTCTTAAGAAGTGTAAAGTCCTGGCTCTACAGGAGTAAATGCAAGAGCCCTTGCAGCCATGGGAAAGCTAGCACTGGAGCCTTCCCCAAATGGGGTATTTCTGGGTTTTATTTTTCTCAGACAGTTTTGAAAGTTTGAGTTTTCATTCTTAATTGGGATGAAGCCGTGCTGCAGAATGCCAGAAGCCTCCACAAAGCAGCATTTTCCTTCTCTGGCCAGCTCTGATAGAGATAATCGCCTCTCCTGCCCTCCCGAGTTGTTCACCCCCTGCCTGTGATAATGGTGAACAGGGGGAGTCGGGCAGCCACGGAGCGTACAGGCCAACTGAGGAAGGAGGACTTTGGCCCAGAGAGAAAAGAGGATGAAGGAAAACAAGTCCTTTGTGCCTCTCGTGCGCTGGATCAGCCAGGCACACACAGAGAGGAGATAAATGATGCATGGGGCTAGCATGGATTTTAGTCTTGCATTATCTGGCCATTTCTCTGTGTTAAATACTTTTCATTGTCTTCTGGTGAGTTAAAAGTCTACGCAGGTACTCTAGAGATACTGTATTTAATAGTTGCAAATGTGTAATCAAATGCAATTAATAATAGTAATTGTAGTAACCAGCACGCCGTTGTAATTGACCTACATGTTTCTTGCTAACTAGAACAGCTCCGGTTCAGAAATCGTTCACAGGCTGGAAGTAGCACTTTATATTGGGAAAAACAATCTGGCCTCAATCGGTGACACACATCAGTGCTAACATAGCAATGTCCAAGAGCAGATTTTATTTTAGCGTTGTATTTCTTTGCTTTTTCTGGGAATATTAGAGCTGGATGGACATAAGGAAAATGTTCTGTGGCCATAGCAAGGGGTTAACCGTGCGCTGCTCTCAGCTCTGGGAAGAGGTGAGCCGAGAAAGGGGTGGCAGAAGGTGGGCAGTGCTGGGTTTTGGAGCCAGCCCTGGGAGAGGGATGAGCTGGGAACCTGCTGCGTCCTGCGGGCCGTTTAGAGGGACTTCCCTTTCAAGACGTTTCAAATGCTGACAACTCTGTTGTCACTGCAAGATGCTGGCTGCCCCGTAGGTTGTGTGTGCCTGCCTGCCTGTCAGATCTGCC
>VZTV01089935.1:0-15264 GCA_013400875.1 Anhinga rufa | reverse complement strand
CCTCTGTGTAGTCAACGGAAAGAGAAGCCTCGAGGATTATACATCCCACTCAGTTTAGATGGGTGCTTTAGAAGGGTTAAATAACCTTGTGGCCGTGCCTCTATCCACCGCCCCTGCAATCCCTTCTATTTTGGACATGTAACATTTAGGTGACTAGGGATAGCTGAGATTTTTTTACTAATTTTTGAATTACTGAAGTATTATGTTAATAAAGTATGTTAAAGACACCTTAACACTTACACAGCAAGTGAAGCGCATCTTAGTAATGCAACTGCACGTTAATGTATGAGTGTTATGATAATATTCTCTAAATTAATTCTAAGTGTGCTGTTGCTTGCAATGTAGACAATGAATTGAGATATCCCTGAATCTGGTTGTGGTTCATATGGTATACAGAAACATTTCTGCAGTCATAATGTGGTCTGGTTGTTCTGGCTGTAGTTCTGGAAGAGCATAGGATTGCTGTTGCCAGATAAATCCATGACTGCAGGCAATAAGGCCAAATCATCATTAGCTAAAACTATGTTTTTATCTTCTTGATTAGGAAGAGAGTTTGATGGGTTTTTTGTTTGGCTGAGTTTTTTCCTATCTGTGTACTGAATTTACTCTGTTTGTAGCTTCTACTCCACTTGGATTCTGTTTCATTTTGTGAAGATGACACTGAAAAGACTGGAAAGAAATCATAGTGCAAGACTGACATGTAAATAAGCCACCATGGAGAATAGCTATCTGTGATGCTGTTATGCAGTGGAAATGCATCATGTTTTCATTTCATCTAGCTGATTAGGGATCTTTTGAGGTGACCAAGAAGCATGTGAAACTAATTTCTTCCTAACTATGCGCCCAGTGTTCTTGGCATGCTCCTTCCTTGTTATTAACCCCATAATGCAAAAGGTCTGGCATTCAAAGGTATGCACAAAATGAAGTTGAGCCCATTTGTTGACAGGGAAAAGATTAATTAAAACCTCCTCCTTTTTGATAGTGAAATACACTGAAAAGCTGTAAATTTATTAGTCCTTGCCAGATCTATATATACTGCCAAAATGCAAAAACACTTACCATGTTTCAGTTATGTTTCACCCAAAAGTTTTTTTGAACAAACGTGATGTGGTGTTCATCTGTCATACAAATGCAGAAGACATATTTGGTGCCAAAATTATACTAAATTCTGCATACTTGCCTTTTTTGCGTAAGGTCATGGGCATAAATATACAAATGCAGCTTCTAGCTTTTACCCATAAATAGTAAATAAGGGATTATTAGGCTTATTAACATCATCACTGTTTTTCAGAGGGGCAACTTAAGCCACTTACACATATGCAGAAATTTTTCAATAGCTAATCCATATCTGAAGTGAGAGTTAAGGGTCTTTGAGCAGTCAGTAATGAGCAAGGTATTTAATATCTGGAGCAGAAGTGTTGGTTTAAATGGATTTCTAGGGATGGTATACGTTATAGTTGGTACTTGGAGGATTTGTTGGGTCTTTTGAGCAGAAAACTGTGCTGTGGTGTCTGGGCTTTCTCATCTGAACAGACTTCTATTCAGCACCTGCTTAAAATTAATTTTGCTGTCAGTTATGTTCTGAAACTATATCTCTAGGGATAAATAATTTGTGTGAACTGATTTCACAGCCCAGCTCCAACTCTTCCCATTGCTCTCCTGGCCCTAGATTCCATGTAGCAGTCTTTCACATAGGTAAATCCTGCCAGTTTTTTGGTAACTGCTGGCTGTTGTGATCTCTGAGGGCCAGCTCCAGGCAGCTGTGATATTGCCTTTCAGCTCGGGGTCCAAGATTGAGGCAAATGGAAGAAAATTTCCATACAGACAGAGTTGGTTGCAATAATTTCATGTTCTTGCATGGGCCTTGTTGGTTTTTGTGGTCTGCTTTGGAGATTAACAGGAACTATAGATTTATTTTTTTTCTCCAGACAGATGTGGGAGGAGAATGTTGTCACTAATTTTAATTGATTTGAAATTAGTCATTAGAGTTGTTTTGGCTAAACAAGGACTCTTGTGAGGTTGATACGGTGAGTAGAAAAATGTGTATGAACTATATTGTTTTTATTAAAAAGTGACCCAACTTTTCCACTGAGTAGACTGTGGTTCTGGATTGCTGTGGGGACTAATGCATATGGCCTGAGCTAACAAAGCAGAATGTACCATGTGGGCTTAGAAATTTGGTGACATTGCAGTGTTTCCCTGAGAAATCAGGAGATGCAGTATAATGGTTTTCTGACTTGTTTCCTTCAGTCTCTCCACCAGCATGCTTTCCCTCTCCTCAAGCAGCAGCCCTGGTTCTCTTGCATCTAGCAGAGGATCTCTTGCCACCTCCAGCCAGGACTCATCCACCTCAGCCAGTTTCACTGATCTCTACTATGAGCACCTGGAGCAGTTGGAGCAGTTGGACTCGGACTACCAAAACAAGCTTGACTTGCTCTTAGAGGGAGCCACTGGATTTAGACCGTCAGGATGTATCACCACTATTCACGAAAACGAAGTAGCAAAAACTCACAAAGCAGATACCACCAGTCGCATACAGGCTCTGAGATCATTGTCTGGTACTCCAAAATCCATGACATCACTATCTCCAAGGTCATCTCTCTCTTCTCCATCTCCACCTTGCTCTCCACTTGTGATAGACCCACTCCTAACTGGTGATGCCTTTTCAAGCCATATGGATTTTGATGATGCAGAGATAAGTACAAATCTCTCAGAACTCACCCTAAACTCTGGGAGTGGCAACTGTAGATTGGAAGAGCCTAGAGCAGGAGATAAACATCTAGGTCAAGGTATGATAACAAACTATTTGCATGCACATGCATGCATTTATTTTTAATGTAGTTTATAAAGCATTGAGAAGCAAGTATTTCAAAAGCTGTCAGTCATCTTGATATCTTTGTGTTCAAAAGTGTATTCCACTATGTGTTTGATCTTGCTTAGAAGAAAAGGTTGGTATTTTAATTTGTACACAAAAAAATAGTGCTGATCTGATGAGTTTTATAGAAGACTGTATCTAGTTGTGTTTTTAGTGTACTTACATGCACGTGTACACAAATTACAGGGATTTCATGTGCAATATAAATGGTTGTGGTGGGATGCCTGGTTTAATTTGGCACTTAACTATTCAGAATGTCATCTAATGCTTTGGGTCTGAAATCTGGAGGCATGTAATGCCATATCGACACAAACTTTTTGGCCAAGCTTTTGAGGAAGACTGGGAAAGACATTTAGTTTAATAGTTAACAAATGATAATAAAAATCCTTCCCCACCACCTCAGCATACACTACGTCTTGCTCTGGTTCCCAGTAAATCAGTGGCAATGAATTTATTAACTTCAGCTGAGCAGACATGTTAAGGCTGTGCTTGAATTTCTGCTGGTTTGAGTGGGATGGTCTCTTAGCAACAAAAACGTGTTTAGATTGTGAGCATGATAAAAATAAGACATTTAAGATAGTGGATGTTCTCATACATGCATATGGCTTATTGGTAGGTGGGAAGGGTTCATCCCTTTTTAGAATGATGGCTGGGCTGAAGTGGATGGAAGGCAGTAGGCAGCAGTCAGGGCATTTGTGCTAGGGCCCGTCTGAAGCCCTTGCGACTGTAGTTGCGTTAAATCCAGTGGAGATGAGTGAAATGACTGGATTTGTAACTGCAGTGAAGAAGAGCTTTAAAGGCAATATAAATTGCAAGCTGTCATCGTATGAACCAGCAGTGCAGTTTGTTTCTGTTTTTCATAGGATTCTAAAACGGTCTGTGTGAAGAAAGGGAGCTAGCACCATGTTAGCACTGCCTTCTGCATTAGGAAGGCTGATACCATTTAATAAAAGACATGCACGCAGTTCTTCCCCTTTGAGCTACCATTTCCCTACAAGCAAAAGGTATTATGCATTTGAGTAGGAAACAGTAATTATTCTTATTAGAACTGGGTGCTGATTAGTTTTAACCTTTTTAGCTCTTCAAGATTTGTCAGGGCTGTTAAAGTGAAAGCTCAGGTGTTAAGCAGATTAAGTGATTATTGCTGTTAGCCAGTCAGCAGACAAAATAATCACCATAAGTAGTTTATTTCAGAGCAATAACGAGATGAGATTTTATTCCTCAGGCATTTCGCGGGGGGTTCAGTGTAACACCCGAAACGTGGTGGCTGGATCTGGGTGGTCGGTACTTGGCCTCATGGGCAAAGCATGCTCACGTGTTCTGTAAGTAGAGCTGAATAGTATATACCTGAGGGATTTGCTTCTTGTTTCTGTTAGAACAGAACTTCTGATGCCTTTGAAGCTAAAACACAGTTTCCTCTCTCATCTGAGAGATACCTGAGCGATGTAGGTGAAACTAATAGCAAAACCTGGAATCTGGCAGAGTCAGGGATTCTCTGAGGGAACGGCACGGATGTGAGGACAGTATATGACATGGCTTTTCAAGGCCTTGTCATGGTGTGTCCAGGAGAGCCTATGGAAGAGCAAACTTTAAATTCTTGATATGAGTGGAAAAAGAGGTGAAAAAACATAGGAAGTGCTATCTGCCTGCTTGGAAATACAGAAAAGAGTTGAGTAATTTCTGAATTCTTCCATAAACTTTTTAGTGTGATACCTCTTTAGAGACTCAAAACAGAAAATCCAGATTTTGTGTTGATAACATGTTCAGTGTATGTGTAAGACTTGCAGGGCTGAGCTTCCATGTCCTTTGCAAAAAAAGTAAAGAAAAGGATGGCTGCGTGATGAATCCTTTTCAGGGAACCCATTCATCTTTATTCAGGTTTACACTTAAGCATTCTGCTGTACAAACAGATACCGATGTCGTTGATGGGGTTTGTGCACCCTCTTTATTTGCCCCCCTTGGCTGCAAGGTGCTCGGATGAAGTGGTCAAAAATGAAGACTTTCTGGGTTGAAATGACTAAATGGCATTGGCAGCTGAAGGAGAAAAAGAGGTTGAGCCTGCTGGAGTCTTGCCTGCGGTGTTCTTCCTGGTGAGGAAGCCTTGTGCGGAGGGATTCTTGGAGTGGTGTTTCTGGGAGCAGCATGTAAAGCTCAAACAACTTGATCTAGAAAGCCAGCCAGTGGGGAGGAAATTGTTTTCATGTTAAAGCCATAGGATGGGGGGTACAAAGCAGCACTAGGGAAAGAAGAGACATAGTTTTGACCCTGCCCAGATAACTCCAGCATAACCCAGAGTATGTAGAGTGCAGCAGGGGCCAGGCCATTGCATGCAGCAGGAGGGAGTGGACGGATTAAACTGTGAATGCCAGTACTAAATGGACCCATTCGTTTCAGTTAATGACTGATACATTGTGTTACAGGTGCTAACTCTTATTCATGTGGTTTAGTGTATGGGGAAAAGGTCTGGACACTTATTTCTGTCCAGCAGTTCCTTGGGAATACCAAGACCAAGGTGAAAAAGTACCATTCAGTGGTGTCAAAAAATATGTGGATAAATGTGCCCAAATTCTACACATGCACTCAATATATTGGTGTTACCTGTAGCACCCTCTACTGTTGGTTACAGAACAAGTCCTTATGGTATTCCATAATGCTATGTTGAGCTTGCACACTTTTTGCACCAATGTTTATTTTCAAACCTGTTTTTAATTTTTAAGTGGTTTTGAGACTGTGCAAAAAACCCTCACAAACTGCTCTGTGATAAAGAAAATATGGAATGGAAACCATATATTAGTTTGGGGGCATGTGCCTTCCTAAGGCTACAGGAAAGAGGGACCACTTCTGAGGGATGAAGGCCCCTTGGAGAGGAGTGCGTTGCCACACTTCTGCTGTGGGGATACAGCTGCTGCTGGTGTGACAACGCGGCACCTCCTCGCCCTCGGAGCAGGTGCCCCAAAGCCCTGCCAGAGAGGGAGAGCCAGCAGCTGGGCACGTCCCAGCCCTCGTTAGGCACCTGGGCAGACGGGGTTCTCCAGACTCTCAGCAAAGCATATCTCTGCAGAAATGTGGTGGATCAAGTGAAAAGGTGCAGAATTTGCAGAAGTTTGTAGGGCGTATCTCTCTGTTTTGTAGTACAAGTAATCTAAGTGAGGCAACACCTCTNGGTGTTTGCCTTGCTGCTGCTCACTGGGGTAGCTAGAACCAGAAGGCCTACAGCCTGCTTAAGGAGGGTAACTTGCAGCAGAAGCTGGTTTATTGGTTCATATTTATAACTCCATTGGAATTCACAAGTTCTACTTCTGCACGTTGTCCATCTCGTCACAGGTACCTCTCTGCCCTTCAGGTGCTTTGACAGCCTCTCCTCACGTTGCCTGTGAGGACCTGCACCCCTGGAGGTGCTGGGGCAGCCAGTTGTAACGCCCTCAGCACAACTGGTGTGTAACAGAGCAGCGGCCCAGGCTGCCCAGAGAGGCTGTGGAGTCTCCTTCCCTGGAGCCATTCCCACCCCGCCTGGACGTGGTCCTGTGCCCCTGCTCTGGGGGTGCTGCTCACGCAGGGGCTGGACGGTGGGAGCTCCAGAGGGCCCTTCCAGCCCCTGCCGTTCTGTGATTCTGTAACCTCAACCTGTGGTATGCTACTGCAGGACCCAAGTATTAAATGGGCATTGATTGCGCAATGAAGCCCTGCTCTCACCTCTACCACAGAGGCTGCTCCTCTAGTTGTCCAGGGGCTTTTTGTTCTCCAGGGCAGTTCCTGAAGCACTGACTTGACAGTGGCTGTTGAGCACAGCCCACCCTGCTTGTGTCCTCTCTGTCTTCAGAAATGCGCTGTTGCTTAACAATACTTGGGTGGGGAAAAAATGCCATTCAGTGGGAGGATAACATAAAAGCTGCGTCTGATCCAGACAGTTTGATTTCATTAACGCCTGTTTTTGATTTTCCTCTGTGCTTTTCTGATAGGTATAAATACAGCTGGAGGGACGGCACTGAAGGTGGCGTGTGTGTCAGCTGCAGTGTCTGATGAATCTGTTGCTGGCGATAGCGGGGTATATGAGGCGTCTGTACAAAGGTAGACATCAGACCTCTCTCTAGGAAGAAGCCAATGACTCAGCTTTGCACACAGGAGTCAGCTGAAATAATGCTGGTTATGATCTTTTTTGTAATGTGGTGGCTAAAGGTCTCAATCTCGGATTTCTTAACACTTTTGAAAAAACTATGAGCAGGTTAAATTTGATTATCAAAGTGACCCATGCTTCCCATAATAGAAGTAGCTGAAAGCAGGCTCTCAGAGAACCGTTTGAACAGCTGGTCTGTTTGTGAAGGTGCTGGTAAGCTGTGACTGCTGCCTTGATGGGGGTAGCAGAGCCATCTGGCAGGTGTAAAGTTCCCCTCCTGTCAGTCAGCCATTCTGGTGTCAATGACAGCCCTCAGTCAGCGTGAGGGGACTTTGGGATGTTTAAGGAAGAGAGCAGAAGCACCCTGAACTGCCTCATGGATGTGTACATGCTGTGATGCAGTTCCCAAGCGCTTGGACCCAGGATGTGATTTCTGCAGGACTTCTCCCCCTAAGTGCATAGCTTATAGCCGGAGCTGGGCATCGCTGCTCTTGCTGGGTTTCTGGACCTCCCTTACTGCTTGCTAAAGCTATCTGGGGTGGTTTGACAAAAAGTTCACTGGAAGGTACTGATCTTATTGATACCTGGTTTGGCTGCATCTAACGTAGATTTTTCTTACCATTTTATTGGCATTGAGATGAATTATGGGGTCATTAGTTACAGGGCACAACTGTAGAGGGGGGATACGAGATGAGCAATTTTTCACCCATTCATTCATTATCTTCATTAATTCTCTAGATAAATGAGTAATTTTTTGTTTACAGCACAATTCACTTTGACAAGAATGTGTAGTGCTTCTGTAAAGTAGTCCTTATTGGCGCAAGCCAGACAGCTGGGTGTCTTAGGGCCCCTGTGTCCCCTCGATGGGATAGGGAGCTCTGCGGAGAAGGGGAGAGATAATGTGTGACAGTTACAGAAGGCACCCCATGCGCCACTCACATGTCTGATGTTTTCTGAGTTGTTGACTTACCAACCTTTGTAATGACTACAGTATCATTTTGATGCCCATCCTACCCTCACCATTTATTATAGGCAATATGTTTGTCCTGTAGCTGAAATGTAATGAAATACAAGACAGTGCTAAGTTAATATGGAAAATACTTAGAAGAGAAGAATGCTAATCCTGTTTTAATGTGCTACAGCAGAGCCTCTGAGTCAATTAGACAATTAATGTAGTTTTGGGGACTTACGGTGCATAAAACTTTGGAGGAGCACACATTGGGAGCAAAATAATGCAGGTAGCTGTTTCAAGGAAGACAGCCAGTGTAGTCTGTCACTTTGAACGTGCTTAGGGAAGTTTGCTTTCTTAAAGAAACAAAGGAATGACTTAAATCTAATAAAAATTGAGAATTTTTGCTGTCATGGTGCAGGATGGGATTGCAGTTGTTAAATCTTATTTCTGTTGCTGGGCAGTCAACTCTCTTTACTAAAAGCCAGTCAAGGGAACCCTTTAAAAATCCCCCACTTATTTTTGCCCAGTCTTTTGTGTGGCTTTTTTTGGCAGTGAAGGGGAAAGGCATATGACTTTCTGCTGATAAGCACTGTAATACATACCTCTAAGGATGATTGCACTTGCTTCTTAAATGGGCTTTCTTTTAGCTGCTAATTTTACAAAATCCATATACCCAAGCCCTGAATGGAAGGGAAAAGGTCTTGTATCACCTAAATGCAAGCACTTCAGTAAGAGGAAAATCAAGTCCTTAATTGCCTTTGATTTCTTTCAGACCATGTGTGTCAGAAGTGATGGTGTTTGACAGTGATGATACAGAAGCAGTTGGGACAGCTAAAGTGCAAATTGCAATGAGGTAAGCACTACACATTTTTATTGGATTTTCTTTCCAATGGGAAGAATGATATATGGGATTTAAAAGACAGTGCTTTCTATTTTCTTACCCTGTTTATCCTGCCCTATTATTAGTATTATTATATCCTAGTATCAACTAACTAATGTCCTCTTTGTACTGTAATTGAGAATTAGACTTGACTCTACAGGGTCCTTGGCCCAGTTATCCTCTTTCACGTCAGTGGAAATCAACTGGTGATAGTGTAGTATGAGGGTGCAAACTAGCAATGGGAGCACTCATAGTGCTGGGCTGGAGAAAGCCTTTTGCTGGCTTGCAGTCTCCTTTAGTGTGCAGCTTGGCGGGGAAAAACTGCTGAGAGTAAATGGCGATCATAATTGTTGACCCAACCTGAATCCCACAAGTAGTGGGTAAGGCATAGGAAGGTAGGCACAGAGGCATCTTCCTTAAATGACTTAGTGGAAGACTATTTATGATTTGAGGAAAAAATAACTAACACAAAATTCTCTTGTCATAGCCATCAACGGTAAAACAATGGTTACCTGTAACATTTTCACTGCTGTACTTCAAGTATTCCTCCTTGTAACTTTTTGATATTACAATCGTTATATAAGGCCTTTCAAAAGGTTTTAGTTATAATACAGCCAGCAATTTAGCTAGACCTCAGGAAAAGCAATGTGTGTTAGGTCAAATCTGTAGTCCATTGTATCTGAATTCCTAAGTCCTGGATGTTCTGGCCTGTTCCGGTAGCAAAACTTCATGTAATATGAGACTGGTTTTGTTTGAAACTATAGGCAAGCCATGGTCCCATTATAGTTTTGTCTTGTTTGTAAATTTAATGTTGTTTGTTTGTGTTAATGAAACAAGTGGAACACTCATTCATAGAGTCCAAGGCAGACTTCTCTAATAATAATGCTTTTTTGTGTCTTTCCAATTCAGATATGATGACAAAAATAAACAATTTGCAATACTGGTCATCCAGCTGAGTAATGTTCCAGCACTGCTGTTACAACAAGATCAAAAAGTGTAAGTGGGTGAAGTAAAAATGCTTGAAGTATTTGTATGAGATTCCAGTGAGAAATAAACAGAACTTGGGTTTTGTTTTTCCACACTCTTAAAAATGTACCCTTTCTGAAATGCTTCTACACTTTATGTGTAGCAACATTTATGAACTAATAAACCCACAAACTGAAATAAGATAGTTTTTTTTTCCTCAAAGGTCTGTATTTGCTAGGAAAAGACTTGCCTAGAATTAGTACTAGCCAGCAAGGTTCTTAACTGTAGCAGTGCCCAGAGCAACCGCATCAAGTGGCGAGGGGGCATTTGTTCTGCTACAGAACTCATCCTTGGACACCTGCACAGATGCATGTGTGGGGAAATCTACAGCTTCTACTAGACTCATTCTAGGCACAAGTTTTTTAAATTGAACTGTATGCTGAATAAGCTGACAAAAATTTGATTTACTTTTGCGTAGCTGTTTCTACCTACAAAAGGGTATGTTAGCAGTGTGACAAGTTGCACAGCCATAAACAACCATGTAAAACATAATCTCATGATGTTCCATTACAGGTTTAGAGGGATGAAGTCTACAGCAACTCATGCCACTTCATGTCTCTGATGTTGTGATGTTCCTTTTTTCTCAGTTGACTGATACTCTAAAGAATAGGACAGTAGTGTCCGCAGTGCTTAGGATGAATTTCACTTACAGATTTATGGAGCTCTTGCAATGGAGGGAACTGCAAACCCATACGGTAGTACTGATTGCAACGCTTTTTTCCATAGGAACATTCGCGTGGCTGTCCTGCCCTGTTCAGAAAGCACAAGCTGCTTGTTCCGCACAAGACCGGTGGAAGCTTCAGACAATCTTGTGTATAATGAAGTATTCTGGGTTTCTATCTCTTACCCAGCTTTACGCCAGAAGACTTTAAGAGTCGATGTTTGCACTGTAGATAAGTCTCACCTTGAAGAATGTTTGGTTAGTATTAACCTCTAATTTAATGTCTCCATGTTTGTTTCCATTTTTGAATTAGACAAAATTTTTAACTTTGAAATATGGCAGTTTCTGTGAAAGTTTTCTTGATAACCCTTAGCTGTATGTTTTCTCTCAGATAGTGTTCTTTGCAATAACAGTTTTTACAGTCCTACAGTACCTGAGCTCCCAGTGGGAGCACGCTAACTTGCAAGAGGTGTGCTCAGCATGCAGTCTGCTGGACTGGGCTGGTGCAATGGAGTCCATTTAGGGATTAAATAAATTGCAAATCAGTTCTACTTTGGTTTTGAATATGTCAGGATGTGTACTAAATGTAACACAGTAAAAAATGACAAGGCAGATTAAGAGGAATGGAATATACAAAACTAAAGCACCTCAGTCTGAGGCAGTGATTTTTGTCAGCCTTGCAGATTTCTTGAAAGGGAGTCTTCATCTCCTGATCCTTTCTCTTTTTCTTTGAAGCTGTGGCTGTAGTTCATCCTGGCTGCAGTAGCACTGTTCATACTTCTGGATTCTTGTACACAGGAGCTGTAGTGAAGCACTTGCTGCTTAGATTGGAAGTCCTAGACGATGTTAAAAACAGTTAAACATAAAGCATTACTAGGACTGTTGAAATGGGGACAAACTGGGCAATTTTTCTTTTTGTCAAACTTGCCGAAGTCGAGCAGTCCTGGATTTTCACTCTCATTTCTTCTTACTGGTGTGGTACTGGTTCATTTTAGTATTACACTAAAACTGTGGTTTTGCTCTCAATAGGGTGGAGCACAAATTAGCCTTGCCGAAATATGTAGATCTGGAGAGAAATCGACCCGCTGGTATAACCTCCTTAGTTATAAGTATCTGCAGAAGCAAAACAGGAAAAGTAAACAAGGAGACATTCATTCTGAAGTACCCTGCACTGAAAAAACAGTAAGAACAACTGCTTAAATCAAACAAATCTCTTCTGAACAGTGCTAATGAGAGGGTTTATGTGGCTGAAGGACTGTTACAATAGATGAGAAGAAGCAAAGGCTGGTGTGTTTATATTTAGAACTTGAAAATGTCATTAAGTGCAGCAAAATAATTAACATGTCGATTACAGATATGCCCATGTCCTGGGCTAAATACTTACTGAAATCTGCTCCTCACGAAGCTGAGGGATGTGGTATGTGGTCTGGTGTAAGTGATGTGTGAGCTCTTGCCTTTCTTCCCACTAGACAGTTCACCTTGCTGCAATGGACTTGCTGAACGAGTCCAGATACAGACTTACCTTTGCATGTGCATGGCATGCAATATGCTCAGCCTATAGCTGCACACGTGCGTATGCTAGTGTAACTGGGTGAGGTGGGTCAGGTATGCTCACACAGGCTTGAGCGAGCACTGTGTGCGCAATAGGCTGCTTGAACAACACGGGTGCAGAGACTACGACTCTCCCCTGCCACCGAGGAAAGTTGGTTGGGGCTGTTCTGACCAGAAAGGCTGGGTGCTTTGTAGTTTGTGAGAGTCATATCTTCACAAGAAGCCTCTTGCTCTCCTCAGGACTCTGTCTCAGCGCTCTTAGAGCAGACAGCTGTTGAACTGGAAGCTGTGGAGAAGAAACTGGAGGAAAGCAGAAGCACTTTAACTAGTGGAGAGAGCTGGTAGGTAGCATCCCACCATCTTAGCACTGATGGTGGGATCAAATGATGAGAGCATTTGGGGGTTCATGTGCAGAGAAAAAAGCAGATGATGCAGAGCTGTGGGAAGCTGCATCTGTCTCTTTCTGTTTTGGTGAAAAATGATCTTCTGTTCCGGAGGTTGTGCTTGGGAAATGAGAACAAAGCTGATAAACATTCAAAATAGTTAATAGCACCATGCTAATTTTCTCATTTGTACAATGTTCTACAGATGTTCATGAAAGCTCCACTGTATGGTGCAAGGCTTTGATTGAATGTTTGTTTTGGTGGCTATTTACATGGTTCAGAATCAGATTTTATTAACGAAGCCCAACAATCGAAATGAAAAGCAAGCCTGACCAATAGGTTTGATGGAGAAACCAGCTGTGAGTTCAAAGGAGCTGAAAAGGATGTTAAAACAGTGCTTCAATTTTGTCCAGCATCACTTTTTAAACTAAGATTAATGGAATCCTGAGAGCTCCCCTTAAGATGCACTTACCTTAAGCTCAGACTACATGGCTGAACCCTCAGCTTGCTTCTTTAGAAGCAAGATCAGTATGAAGTTTTTGGCTGTAATAGTTGTCTTCTGGTACAGCGTCACTCCAGTTTCAGTTTTTCCCTTTTAAGCCTGTGTTTGTGTAATCTTGGTGGTCACAGGACCTGCCAGGTACCACTGGCTGCCTTGGGGACATGTTCTGTCCAGCAGCTTATAGGAGGTAATTCCTCCTGCAACACCAGAGTATTCTGCACTATAGGCCAGTTCAGTAACAAAGCTGTACTTAACAGGCAAGATGAAGAGGTCCCTGATCAGGAAGAACAGGATGAGATCAGTGAAAATGAAGCAGAGGAGGAGGAAGAATTCTGTGCTGGAAAATCGCTGTGGGAAACAGAGGAAAGTCTGAATTCCCAGCTGCACATGGAAATAGCAGTGAAGGTAAAGTCAAGGGCCTTTTGAACAGAAAGATGAGTTAAGCTTCCCATTGCTCAGCTGACTGGGTTGCTGTTAGGCTGAGCAAGGCTACAGCAGTTATTTCAAAGTTCATCATTGATGTTTAAATGTTTATCTACCCAAAGTATTTTTAAATAACTCTGCATGACTGTTTTGTCCCACAGTTAATACAGCATCATTTCATGCCTCCTTTTTGCTGCTCATGAAAACTGTTTCCATTAATGTGACTATGGCTTTGACCTTGTTTAATTCTGAATGTAGTTGTAGTCTAACGTGTGCTGTACGCATGCTCTCTGTGCGTGTATATACAGCAATATGGATCTTATCTGCAGATGCACAAGTAAGGGAGTGGTCTTTAAAGTCATACCTCTGATCTGTGTGAGATTGCCAGGTCACATTGATGTACTGGATCAACAGGCAAAGCTCATTGTAATCAATTATGTTGTCCAACAATCAATGGATGCAGAGCCCTTAGGGAGCAATACAGGTAATGTAGCAGCTGCTGAGTTCAAACAGCAAAGTGTCAGGACACCCTGCATGAAAAGGGCTAAAGAATATCTGGTTTTGAATGTGGTGCCTCTGGGACTGAAAGCGGAGATGTATCACAGGTGCCTGTCAGACAGCCCTGGGTATGTGTCATTGGCAAGATGGCAAGCTGGCACTCACACTGCAGTTATCTGTCTTTCAGGTGGATAAAGAGACAAACACAGAGAGCCTTGCACAGTCTTCTACTGTAGTTCGTCCGAAAGACAAAAGAGCAGCCAATCCACCCCAAACTCAGTTTGTCAGAGGTAGCACCATCATCCGCTCAAAAACATTTTCACCAGGACCACAAAGTCAGTATGTGTGTCGGGTAAGGAAAATGCAATCCTGAGGTTATGAATGCTGTTTTCCATTAATGAATGCACAATATCAATGTTCACTTAGTCTGAATTTTTCACAGAGTTGTGACAGTGCTTCCTTCTCTCCCCCTTTGACTTTAGAAGTTGCTCTGTTCTCACCTCCTTGGAACTAATAGTATTAAGCACAAATATATGTGCACATAAGTTTGTGGTACATGCAGCATGTTGAGATGCCCAAGCTAACCTGGAAGGGCTGCTATAAGACAGTGATGGATAAGCTGCGTAGCAAACCCTTTCCTGCTGCTTTGACTGTTCTGTGCTAACTTGAATTGAGTGTCCACCTGACTTTAGATGAGGTGAACATCAAAGCTTGATAGAAATGGAAAGGTAAGTACCTGATAATGTCAGCAAAAATATTGTGGAAGCTTGAAAGTCTCCAGTGTGCTTCATCTGAAAGTAACTGAACAGGCCGCAGACCGGGTCAGGATGCTGCTTTGAAATGTTTGCTCACAATTATTTCCTGGATTGAGGGTCAGCCTAAACTATAACTAATTTATCTTTTAAATTGAATTGGCAAACAAGCAAGCACTGCCTTTTATCATGCATGACCTGTTCTAAGTGAGCATGCTCTTAATACAGCTGAGCCAGATTTGATGTGCAGGTTTTCTCCAGTTCAGAAGCAGGTGCCTCCCTCCATAGAAACAAATCTTATTTAACTCACAGCAGTGGCCTGTGCTTGGATGGTAGAGGTACTGTGTCCCAGCACAAGCAGATCCCACACACCTGTCCCCCCACCCCGCCCCCAACTTTGAGAAGGAATATGAGAAGGGAATTAAACCCTACTTGATCTGAGCTCTTTTTAAGGCTCTAGAGACAATCACAAAAGAAGGCAGGCTGTATGCGTGTAACATGACAACTCTTCAGTTGAAAAACCCAGGGGGATAGCTCACAGGTAAACCTACCTCTTGCACCACTAGCTTAAAATACAGGTGATTTTAGAAAAGAGAAATCTCTAGTAAAATAGCCCCATGTTTTACAGATGCTAGAAATTTTTTTTT
>VZTV01089932.1:0-12304 GCA_013400875.1 Anhinga rufa | reverse complement strand
CAATTCAAATTTGAAATTATGCATACAAGGTTAATTCAAGCATGTGGCAAATGACTATTTCAGTCTACAAGAAATTCTGGGGCATGACTGTAAACAGCACTTCAGACATGGTCTTGCTGTGCAAAGTAGTAGCAAATAACAGAATTTCATAATGCATACCACAATCTCAAATTCCTTGCTAAAAAGAAATTTTGAGAGCACTTTCCCCATAAGGCTGTTTTCAGGAAAAGAGTTCAATAGAATGTTAAAATTTATTCCTTTGGGATATAAATTCTTCAACTAAATGTGTCTATGAAACTTAACTGGACAGAGTTTTGTTCTAGTTTGTGCTTAAGAAGCTAATTTTTAAATTACTATTTTTCAAGGTCTCTGTGATTTCCACTTCAGTAGCAGCATATGGATGGAAGGGAGGCTCCACTACTGTTGATTTTTATTTTTTTTTTGGCACATTCAAATGTGATGAAGGAGGAAGAAACAACAGGAGAAAGTGTTACTAAATTTATTTTGGGAGTGAGTGTTAATATATGGGCATTTCTAAGACAGTTCGACCCGGGTCATTTTTTTCCTCCAAGAATTTCATGTATGCTTTATAAAATCTATAAAATAACTGTTGAGAACATTGTCAGGTGATGTCTGGATTGGAGAGAGAAATAGTCATTTGGTCTTGTGTTCTAGTGAAACAGCACATATTTTAGCAGCAACAAATGCAAGGGCAAGCAGCTAAAAATGAAAAATATGGTCCAGAATAGAGATTAGTATCTTTAAATATAATGATTTTGAAAATAAACTGAAATTTTTCTGTGAAAAAGTTCCTTGTGCAAGATGAGGCGGTAGGCTCTGATATTATCTTTTGATTGAAAAGCAAGGGTAGAATGAATGGGAGTAGAAAGGCAAATTAACCCTACATATGGGCCTAGTGGGACTAATAATGCAGTGCAAATCTAGTCCTGGTTTCTCATTCTAATAATTGTGTTGACAAACTGAAAAAAGTGCAGGGAAGAGAAAAATACAGAGTCAGGACTGGGAAAATGCTTTATCATCTTTGATAATAAGTTAAGTTTGTTTATAAAAATATTACTGAAGGCTTATATCAGCTGACGTATATATATTTTTGTGTAGAGAAGATAGAGATTATACTAGAGAATTTTGCTGAATAAGTTTGAGGAGAATTTAACAATAACCTAGTAGCTAGTTTTGGACAATTACAGTGTAACAACTGGAACAGACTGCTTAAATGGCAGTTTGATACTATAAATTTGAATATTCTCAGGTTAAGATCTGATGCATTTTATAAACACAAAACAAGATGCAAGACTGAGTACAAAAGTGACAAGGAAAATCCAATCTTCTTGTTTTAATGTAGAAGACAGAACTAGCTTTAAATCTATGAATAATTCTAGCTGAGGAAACAAAGGAAAGGAGGAGATTATTGGATATGGTATAAATCTTAGTGCACCCACATGTGGAGTACTAAAATACAGTCTGATAAACATCTCAGGACGACACAACTGAGTTCGGTAAGGTGCAGACAATGGCAGCTAAAATGGTCCAGAGGATGACACAGCTGCCACTTGAGACTGAAAAGGCTGAAACTCCTGCGTTTTCAAGAAGAGATGGCAAAGGCAGGTGTGGAGATCATGGCTGACATCTGCAAAATTATGGACATAGAGGATAAAGTGAAAGCAGAATGGATATCCACTCAGCCCATAATAATAGAACTGTGGTGTTCGAGGAGGTTAGTAGAACATGGATTAAAAGCAGATAAAAGATGGAATTTGCTGCATGTTTTTTGTGGAGACAGACCGTATCTGTAGTTTCAAAGAACTTCCAAAATTCATGTACAGGACTTCCATAAATTAGTACTAAAAGAACAAGCAGGAATGCCAGCCTTAATGTCCTTAGGAGTATGAAGTGAATGGACCTCAAAAGTGCCCAGGTTAGTATGCTCAGATAGCACCTTCTCTTGACACTGCTGGAGACATGCTAGCAGGCTACACAGAGTTTGTGTGCCCAATAAAGCATTTGCTGTGGTCTTGAATTCAGAAATCTATATGTTTTCAACCAGCATTGTTCACCACTGTTTATTCACCAGTGCACCTTTTCCAGAAGAACTGATTTGGAGTTCTAGTATCACACCGTTGATATAATTGAAACCTAGAAGTGCAATGAAAAGCAAAGGCAAGCATTTAAGTCAATGCATTTTGTAATTTTTGAAAATTACAGTATGACTGTTACAGATGGCGGAGCTCACATGTATGCCAGCTGTGTGGCAATGTGTGTATACATTGCTGTGGGGCAAGAGACACAAGGATTAGAGTTATTTCACAGGATTCCTTATGATGTTTTACAGTTCATAGGCGAAGTACATTAGCAGAAAATGCTAGTCACCTTTTTTTTCTTTTTTTAATAATCCTTTGTCTTCAGACATACTGTTCATATGAAGAAGTGAAACATGTCCACTGACCTTTTTCAATATCCGTGCTCTGATGAAAGTGACTTAAAGGTTGTAGCATCTAAAGATGAATGAATTATAAAAAAATAGAGGTAAATTGCAACTCAGAAAGATCCAACAACATCTTAGGAAGATGACATTTTATCTACTCTTAAGTCCAGCTTTTCAGATCAAGTGGATAACAATTTCCTTAAAAATATGAAGTTCCTTTTCAAATTAAATGTCTCATAAGAAATTAATTTAGATTCCCTTAAAATAATTTAGCAATGCACTAACTGAAGATCAATTTGTTATTGAAGAAATCTATTAAAATTTTAAGTACTATATGAAATAAAAATGTAGTTATACTATCCCTTTTACAAACCTCAATAAATGCTTTTAGTCAATGGCTACTCATTAACATACACTAGCTGCCTGAATGAAACAACTGCCTTTTTTTGATTGACTTTGGTGATAAATGTTGATCATTTGGCTATTGAGTCTTTATATTTTATTGTATTTTGATCAGTTTCCTGTATCAGAAACTGCAGCAATGTATGCTATTTTATTAATGTAGATCTAAAATCACAAATTCCGTTGTTGCAATCTTATAAAAGTTGGTCATATCATGAGGGTATGCCTGCTTGCTTCTAACGTCTGAAGTTTTACTGAATCTTGTAAGTTATAGCAAATTACTTTAGAATTTTCTACTATATAAAAAATTAGTTGCTTGTTATTATGCTGTTGAAAAGGTATTATTAATAACTTTTTACAAATACCTCCAGTCTAGATGGAAACAAAAACTAGAACTGGATTTTTTTATGTTTTATTTCTACTCATTCCCCTTTTGTTAACCAAACACTATTCTCTTGATGATTTGCATTCTACTTAGCAGCTCGGTGTTGGTTTTTAGTCATGAATTATAGACTTCTAAAAATAGTACAGTGAAATGAAGTGCTTTGAGACTCATAAGTATAATAGTGTGGATAACAGGAGTATGTTAAAAATAGCTTTTAGTTTTACATGAAAAATGTGTGGGATTTTCCCATGGCAGAAAGTCTTTAGAAAATTTATCTCAGCTGTACCCTATTTGACAGTAGCTCAGTACCCACATAGAGCACGAGCTCATTTGGTGTCTTGAGAAAAGCAGCTGAGTATCTGTGACAATTCATTATTGATCTCAATTTAGATAACTGATAGGTTATGTATAGATAGTTGAACTACAACTGAAGTCTGCATAAACCTGATCCTTGAATCTTTCTGGATTTTTTTTGTGTATCATCTGTAGGATGGGAAAAAAAAAAAAGGAGCATTTGTTCTCATATATCTTACAGGTACTGCTAAAAAATAATAAATGTATTACCCATGCTATTTAACTTTCTGCTTCTTTCTTCCTTCTGAATAAATATGAATATGTGAATGGAGGCTAGAGAGGATTTTTAACTAAACTTGGTCATGAATTTGTTGATCCAATTTTGAAATACAGAAGTTGGAATATGTGGATAAAATTTGTAGATTTTATTTATATGAAAATATTAGACCTTCCTAGCCAAACTGTTCTCATATCCCCAACTGCAGCAAGATGCCTTGATTTGTTTACCCTTTTAATAGACAGAAAAATCCACCTTTTGACTGGAATGCACCAAATCATCTTTTCTCTTCAGATGTGTAGACCAGTCTGTATGGGTTCCTCTCTAATATCTGCACTTCTTTGATTGAGAATTTATAGGTGCCTTTGTTAATAAATGTTTGTTTCTGCCATTGAGCAGATCTGCCAAGTGTTCAGCATCTGATGTTTTTTCATGTTCGTTTGTTTGTTTTTTTTTTCTTATCTAAGAGTGCATGGCTCAGTGTCTTATTCTTCCCTGCAAAATACACTTTAACCTTGGGGGAAAGATTCACTACTCTCAGAGCCTGAAGATCAAGAGTTTGGATCTCTTTGATGTTAATAGATCTGTCATGTCTTTCTATTTTACAAAGAAAGCATTTTGAAGCATCAGTGAGAATAAAAAAGGGGTCTCTAATGTAAGAGGACCAAAACTAAAACTCTCAGTTTTAGATTTTTTTTGTCAAATCTGTGGCCCTTACAGTCTTCCTTATATGAAGACAATTTTTCTAATTACATATTTGTTATGGTTTCAGCTGGTATAGAGTTAATTTTCTTCACTGTAGCTGGTGTAGTGCTGTGTTTTGGACTTAGTATGAGAATAATACTGATAACACACTGATGTTTTAGTTGTTGCTAGGTAGTGCTGAACTAGTCAAGGACTTTTCCAGCCTCTCATGCTCTGCCGGGTGCACAAGAAGCCGGGAAGGGAGGGGGCACAGCCAAGAGAGCTGATGCAAACTGGCCAAAGGGATATTCCATATCATATGACGTCATGCCCAGTATATTAACTGGGGGGAGTTGGCCAGGATGGGGCAGGGGCGGGGGGGGGCAATCGCGGCTCGGGAACTGGCAGCGTCGGTTAGCGGGTGGTGAGCGGTTGTATCACTTGTGGGATTTTGGGTTTGTTTTTTTTCCTTCCTTTCGGGTTTCATTTCTCTCCCTCGTTCTTTTCCTTTTTATTATATTATATTATCCTAATCATTGTTATTACCATTACTATTATTGGTTTTTTTATTCTAATCAGTAAACTGTTCTTATCTCAACCCACGAGTTCTCTTGCTTTTGCTCTCCCGATTCTCTCCCCCATCCCACGGTGGTGGGGGGAGTGAGTGAGTGGCTGCGTGCTTGCCATCTTAGTGCCGGTGCTTAGTTGCTGGCTGGGGCTAAACCACGACAATATTACTATTTTCTTATTAAGTGTATTACTATTTAATTCTTAGGTGATGAACAAAATGTAAGACTGCAACTGCAAATCATTAGAACTGTTCTGCTTGAGCTATAGATGTCTTAAACCAGAAGGATCTCTTATGCCTCAGATCAGCCTCAGAAATTATAATTGTTAGCCATCTGACTGTAGGCTAGAGAATGGTCTATACTGAGACTGTCAGATTCAGAGGAAGAGGGTTTCTATTCTTAATTGTTTTCAAAAGTGTCACCCTGGTACAATATCCAAAGCTAACTTTTAAGAGGTAGATTAATAATCCTTATTTGTAGTTCCTTACCTTAACCAGTATATTCATACATTACAGGTAAATTCTAAAAGCTTTCAGATTTTGGACTGGGGAAAAATAAGTTACTAAGGTAGGCAAGCACTCCTTGCTATTTGGCAGAATACTGCAGGGCATGGTAACGCACAGTTTCAAGGAAAGCTGTTGTCTTTGACCATATAAATCTAATACAGGTGCTGCGATCTCAATGGTATCCAAAAACCTGATCATTTTAGAAGGCTACTGCAATTTGTTTCCAAGAACTGGTTCAGAAGAATGAAAAGGTAGTATTTCTTACCATATGCTGAGTCATTTATACTCAGGTGCTTTGAGATTGAAGTTTTAGAAAAGATCTTAAGTCCCAGCTCTGTGAAAATATTTCAGTGATGTTAATTTCTGATTACAACACTACTGGTATATTGAAGATAAGTAAATTATGCTATTACTTCTGGAGGGGAAGTTATGTTGCCTTAATACATTTCCTTTCTCTTTGGAATGCACACATGGTCCAGAAAAGACAGTTAACATAGTAATGATTTAAAGGTGAATAAAAAATAGAATCATAAATGCCGTTTAACTGTAAACAGTATTTTAGGATAATTTAAATCTCACCACTGTAGTATTTATCTCTAAATGCTCTAATATAAAAGCTTTTAAAAGAGTGTGCAAGATTTCTCTGATAATTTCTGCTGAAATACCCTAAATTACACAGACAGTAGAATCTATGGTCTAAAAATAGCGTTGATGCTCCAGTCTTCTTTTTCATCACAATCTGAGTACTCAGCTCCAAGTTCTGCCTGTCCTTTAGGGCAATGGGTGGACTGTCCACTGTCCCTACACGTATACTATTGGGTGATTATATTTACAGTCTGTGGCCCAGTTTCCTTCAGGCAAAGCTGGAGTGTTTTCTGACTAGAAACAGAGGCCAGCAGGGGATGTCTTTTGCTTTGAGAAGGCGTGCTTTTTGCTGTGAGGAAGTGCTTTTCTGCTGGCCTGTGTGGAATGCAGAGAGATTGCTGTGCACCTGCAAATCCCTGTGACAGGCTGTGCCTGAACTTTGCCACCTACTGCTTACTCTATGTTCTGTGGCACCAGAGAGTGACCCCACTTTTCTGCTGTGCTGTGAATCTTCTGTATCCCTCACTATGTTAGTTCAGCAATTCACATTTCCTGTATCTTTCTTTTACCCCTTCTGCTGCTTCCTATGCATCCCTTTTCCCCTTCAGCTGTCTTTATTCTTTCTCTTGCTGGCTTCTCCACTCCTCTCCTAACATTAAAAGTAAGCACCAGTTTTCATAAATGTCCATGGAATCTGGCACAGAAATGTTGCCAATTATGCATCACAAAGTAGAAACAAAGCAGGAGCAGCCATGTGAAAATAATGGACTGAAAAATTCATCAAAGAAATTTCATCTAAGTTGCAGAAACTCATTAGAGGTCGGTAAAGTAGCGTTACAACATAAAGCTTAAGCGGTAGCAGTCTTGCTTTCTTCATATTCAAATGCACATGCTTTCTCACTTTATTTCTGGTTTTGAATATTTAAAATTGTTGTTACTGGACCAGGCTGTTTCAAAAAATGACCAGGATCATTTCAGTGGTATCTGTGTTGTACAGTCAGACAAGCAGTCAGACAGACAAGACTTATTTTCTGCTGATCCTTCAGTACTCTCAATGAAGAGAGGGTGAGCTCTCATTAATGATGTAAAAGGAAGCCAAACTAATTTTTTATCTCTCAAGACTAGATACACCTTTTCAAAGGGAGCATAATTGTGCACAAGTATTTTTTAATGCTGTTAAAAAAAAAAGTTTTACCTCTGCAAAGAATATTAAGAATTGTTGTTTTGCTAAAATTTAATGTACTTTCCCTACTTACTGGACTATGGGATCTGTAGAATTGCTAGCTCTAGCAAAGTTATATTTTCCTTCTCTGCATACTTTTTTTAAATGCAACCCTTCTGTTTTATTGATTCTGTTTTATTTTTTCAGAGACTGAAGTAGCAACCTTCACACTTTTAGGTACCTGTAAGAAGAATGTGGTTCTCAGGGTCCTATCCTAACAATAGAAAGTTTGGATAAACGTAATTGATTGTAGGCTTGCTGTTCATTATCTTAATTAGTCTAAGTAATTAAATCATTAATTGATTGGCACTGATCCCTTGCTAACAAACAGTAAAGCTTAGTGCCTTCCTGCTTGATCCCCTAAGACCTGCCATTTCAGTTCTTCATGCAACTCTTCATTTGTGGTATTTGTGTTGTCAAGAGGCATGAAGTCACTGCACAGCACTGTAGCTCTCCAACATGAACAGCACTGGGAAGGGGCTTAACCTAACCCGTTCATTGTACTTTTAGACAAACTCCTTCTTGATGTGTGTTGCCTCAGTGAAAAATAAAAGACAATACCAAGTTGACCATAGCTAATTAATGCTGGACAACGAACCATGTAATGGAGTTCAATATAGAGACCTGACTGACTTTTTGACAATTAATTTTAATTGTTCTTGGTTTTGTATAGGTGTTCTTTTGTGGATGTGTATATCATAATAGTGTTTTGGCTACAGAAAAATTAATATTTTCCTTTAGTGGTACTAGGTTAAACATTCACCTGTCCTTGTTGAGGACTGTAATGTTGAGTCTGTATGCCAAATTCGGTGACTGAAAATTTGTTTCTACTAATTCCAGTCAGCTAGTATTGTATCAGCTAGTACTGATCACACTACTGTTCAGCTCATACTGATCAGCTAGAACTGAATCAAAATGGTGATCTTTTGAAAACTACATGATCAACAGTGGCTAATTTCTCAAGCTTATATGATAGAGTTGGCATTTTTATTGCAAGCTAGACATCTAGGATATTATGAAAAATTTCTTCACCAAGAGGATTGTCAAGCACTGGAGAAGGCTGTCCAGGGGGAAGTGGTTGAGTTACCATCCCTGGAGATATTTAAAAGATGTGTAGACGTAGTGTTTAGGGACATGGTTTAGTGGTGGACTTGGCAGTGTTAGGTTTACGGTTGGACTCGATGATCTTAAGCATCTTTTCCAACCTAAATGATTCTGTGTTTCTCTCCTGGAAACTTCTTGTAAGTAGTTCATAAGTTTGGAAACTTCTTGAATAAATTCTAACAACCGATCCATTAATCCATGTGTGAATATGCACAATAACTTTTTTTTTGCATTGCCTCAGGGTTTCATTTGGATATACTTAAGACTGACATTCGTCCATGGGTTCATTAGAGAAGTAAAATGAAAATGGAGGAACAACCTTTTTCATGCTGGGGGCTGACCAGCTGAAAAACAGCCTGACAGAAAAGGCCCTGGGGGTTCTGGTGGACAAAAAGTTGACCATAAACCAGCAATGTGTCCTTGCAGCAAAGAAGGCCAACAGTTTCTTGGACTGAGGTGATCCTGCTCCTCTATTCAGCACTGGTGAGATCCGTCTGGAGTGATGGGTCCAGTGGTGGGCTGGACATAAGAGAGACATGAAAATGCTGAAGTGAGTCCAGTGAAGGGCTACAAGGGCAGTAATGGGATTGAAACGTTTTTGTACAAAGAGAAGTTGAGAGCTGGGACTACTTAGCCTGAAGAGAGAAGGCTTAGTGAGATCTTATCTAAATACCTGATGGTAGGGAGTGAAGATGTGGGTACCAGACTTCTCAGTGGTGCCTAGTGACAGCACAAACTGAAGCACATGAAGCTCTATTTCAACATAAGAAATTTTTTTTTGTTATTCTTAATAATATTATTCCAAAAGTGACTGAGTACTGGAGCAGGTTGTCAAGAGTGTTTGTGGACTCTCTATTCCTGGAGATATTTAAAACTGAACAAAGAATGACTCTGGGCAACCTTCTGTAGCTGATCCAGGTCTGAGCCAGGGTTGGACTAGACACTCTCCAGACGTGACTGCCAGCTTTAGTGAATCCATGGTTCTGTGAAAATTATTACTTAAATTTTAATGTACCCTTAATACTTTTAATGTGGTATTTCAGCTGTTGTCATGAAACTTTGGAAGTAAAATATTATTAGTCCTACTAGTTTTATGGAAATAAGTATAAGAATGGGAAATCTTATACTATGAAAAAATAGCAATGTCCTTCAGACAGTGAGGAATGTGAGAAAAAATGGCAGTTTAATAACAGATTAGATTTCTTTTGCATTAAAAATTAACATCACAACATTCATAATGGAAAGCAAACCCAGAACTTGAAAGTGTTAACAAAACAATGATAGGACCTGAGAGTATGGCAGGAAGATGAGCCAGGGGAGGGTTAGGTTGGATATTAGGAAAAGGTTCTTCACCCAGAGGGTGGTGGAGCACTGGAACAGGCTCCCCAGGGCAGTATTCACAGCACCAAGCCTGTCGATATTCAAGAAGCATTTGGAGAACACCCACAGACACATGGTGTGAATTTTGGGATTGTCATATGCAGGGTCAGGAGTTGGACTCAATGATCCTTGTGGGTCCCTTCCAACTCAGGACATTCCATGATTTCAGGAACTTTATGCAATTGTGACAGAAAAACAAGTAGGAGAGATAGGTGACATACATATCTACAGAGTCTTCCCTATCAAATTCTACACGTTCCAGTTAAAATTACGCCACTAACAATAAGGCAAAGAACTGCATGACTTGAGGTCTCTGTCTCATATGCATCACTGTCACTTCAAGTGCTGTTCCACGTCTGAAAGTCTGTGACCAAGAAGCCTACTATTTATTTGGCTGAAGGAATTATCTCTTTTTAATAAATTTACCTTCAATTATCTGTATAATAAATGTCTTTAAGAGTATGGGTGATATCCTGCAGAAATTAATCCAGTTGGAAAAATCCTATTCAAATTACAGAGTCCAGGATTTACATCTTCTTCTATATCTACACTGTGTGAAACACTCCATCAGAGTTCCAAATGCAGTAAGTAAATCATTGACACACATTAATTTGGTACATTTAAAATAAAAGCTATAAAAGCTAAATAAGTATCCATTAAAAAATAAGACACTTGTATATGCTCAGTATATTTCAGTACTAAGTTTTGACCAGGCCATTAGAACTCCATTTAATCAAAATCCCTAACATTTGAACAGTGCCTTCACCGTTTTACTTTCTCAACTATCTGTGTTGAAAACCTTTAGATTAAAAAGTTGGTATAATTTCTACTTTATTGAAGTAAAATATACTATGAGTTGAATGAATAGAAATTGTGTAATGAATAGAATAGCTTTTTTTTTAGTTGCTTGAACTTGTTCTAATAGTGTAATAAAAACGCATATTTTGTTCTAAATGAGTATACAATTTTCTACTGAATGACAGGCAAAACAAGCTTTTCATTTCAAACCAGGTTCATTTTCAATCCTGAACTGCTTTTCTTTAATAATTTCTGCATTATTTTTTTACTTCCCTAATTTTCTAATGAAGTTTTAGATGAGAGAAAGAGTAATAATATTTAAAGATGGGTGACAAAACCTAATTATTTTAGTTGTACACCATTCTCTGGTAAGATTGCTTAAAATGAGTTGAAGCAAAACTGTAAGGTTTTATTATTTATATTTGTATGTATCATGTTGACATTAAATTTCTATAATTATTAGTCATAAAATATTTAGGTTTTTTATCTGTTCACTGTTAGATTGAATTGCCAGTTTGCCTTTAAAAATGAATAAGAAGCCTGATGATGACCGAAGCTTTGTAATACAAGACATTAACTCTCTCACTGGTTAGAAATCGTAAAAGCACATCCCAATATATCTTGGCCATTTACGGCTGACCTCTAGTGTGCAGTGGAGCCATGTAATGGAATAATTCCGTTTGTGAAGAGAGTGAGTGATTATAAGAAATGGAATTTAAGTACAGCAAAATGATAAGGGAACTGCTTGATCATGGTGAAAACAGTTACAAAATGGAAAAAAAAACTGCTTTTGATGCCCCTGAGCTGGCTAGTTTACTGTGCCATAAGGAATTTGAGGGCTGATCACAAACAAATGTGAATAATAATTGCATTCTTTTTGACGGTGGCACAATTCCACAGGTGAGAATAATACTGTGCCATAAGAATGAAATTGCTCTCTTACATTTAGTTATTAATCAGTGAAATATCACACACAGATGGAAAAAATAATAAAGGTAAATGTAGATAGTTTGGACTAATTGAAATGACAGATTGGATAACAAAATATTTCAAAGCTTCAACTATTCCTGCTGCTGAAAATAGTAATCCTGTGGTGTTCCCTACAATACAAAATCATCTTGGAATTGGAACTTAGGTTTAATGGTGTGATGTTTCCAAATAATGCTTGATCAGGTTCTGCTGCTACCTCAGGGTTTTACTTAAAAAAAATGAAGAGAGAGAGGTGCATTTTTCTGTTAATGTGATGTAGAAACTGATGGATATCCAGAGTACAAAAAAAAAGCATTTCTATAAAGTGTTCTTAATTGCAAAAGAGAAAGAAGGATGATCTGCACTAGAATTCTGGATCTGAGTGAAGACTACTTCTAGTAAATAAATGAAAGTCAAGGATTAAGATAAGATCAAATGCTGTGAAAAAGTTTGAGAAATACATAGTGATAAACAAATCGTCAAATTAAGTTAGAAATGCAAATTTTACAGATTCAAATAAGATTAATATGGGCGAATCAGGATGTTTGATATCCATTGCAACCTTTTTTTTCAACTTAAGTATTTACACTCTGAGGTGTGTATGCAAAGGTTGTGCATGTTAATTATAGTTGCCTATTAAGAAAGGAGCTCAAATACAGATTAGATACATTATTTAACACCCTTTT
>VZTV01089922.1:0-114193 GCA_013400875.1 Anhinga rufa | reverse complement strand
GGAGGAGGAGCGCGCATCGCATCGCAACACCACCACGACGTTAATTCGAGGTTTCTGCGGAAGACAAAGGGAGAGTTGTAGCTGCTTCGTTTGGGGCTGGGAGGGGGCTCCGCATCCAGGAAGCACGCTCCCCTGGGAGATAAGGGAGACCTGGCCACCCACAGCCCTGGCTCGCCAGGAATCCGGGCTTCCATATGCACAAAGCTGGTGCCAGAAGCGTTGTTCCCATCGTCAGCAGGCCACCCGCCCCCTCCCCCGCACCTTCCCTGCCTTCTCCCTCCTCCTCTTCTCGCTCCACAACCAGCTGACTTTTTTCACAACCAGGAAACAATCAAACAACCTCTTCAGCTGCTTCGGCTCCTCCTCCTCCTCCCCAACACCGCCATCTCCCCCTGTAAAGGATGCTGTCAGTACTCCCAAGGCCTGATGTGCTGCGCCGCGCAAAACTGTTATTCCAGCCTCCCAGTGGGGAATACCCTCTGGGCTGCAAATACCTGTGTTTCGTTGAGTAAATAATCACACAAGATAAAATATCCATCTTGATGGTAAAAGTGGAGGGAGGGGAGCAAGAATGCAGACCTGGTGAGTACCAGACGGCGGCCCCTGAATCGATACCGTGGGTACGGCGAGGTGGCCGGCAGTTCCACTGTGCGTCTGCCCTTCCTCCTGTGGGGAGGTGGTCACGCTGGCACCCACGGGAGGACAATAAACGCAGAGATTTAGAGGGGTCTGGGTGGGGAGTGTTGCATTTGGCTTTTTAAAATAGCTTTCAGAAAGAGCGTGGCTGGGAAATATATTCAGTGCAACTCACCCGCCCTCGTTGGGAAAGGCTCGGAAACCAGCCGGCTGTGTTGTTCCCGTCTTGCAGGGGAGCGAGGAAGAGGAAGGTCGATGACCCCAGTGGTGGGAGCGCTGTTCCTAACCGTCTGTGGGACCTTCTGTGCCACTGCGGGTACTGGTGGATACTGGACCCTTCAGAAAAGCTGACCCCGGCTGAAGCACCACCCAGCCTCTGTGGAGAGCCCGCTCCCCTCCGCCACTTGCCCAGGGCCACTGAGCAAGTTTATGCCGGGGCCAGGCATCGATCCCGAGTGTCCTGGCTTGCTGCCTGCCAGCTCCGAGCGCTAGGCTGTAGTGCTGCTGCCTCCCCTGCAGCGAGCTCTCAGGCGGTTTATTGCTCACCTGTTTGGGAGACTTCACACATCCAGCATCGAGGCTTATAAACCTACCGAGAAAAGAGAGGAAGGGAAAAGGCGAAGGAGGAGTTCAGCCAGGAGTGCAATACTCGGGAGGTGTTGGAGCCTCGGGTCAGGCCTCGCAAGGGTTACCCAGGTCCACCGCAGACGGTGGGGGAGGCGGGCAGGCAGCCTGCCCACGCCAGGATCACAGGGAAGGAGATCTCCCATCATCTTTGGGAGTCTTGGGACGGCCAGGGCGACTGGCATGGGGCAAGCGAAGGGTCGTGCCAGGTGCAGGTAGGCCTGATGGACAGCTCGCTGCTGCACCTAAGATTGTGAACTGGAGGTTGAATCAGGGCTGAGAGCCTCCTGGATTCATTTCTCAGTCATTTATTCAGATATAATTGCCTGTCTGCCTGTCTTAAAGCTAATGACTGGATGTGAAGATTTCCAGTTAGGGTTTGTGAGAAGGTAATTACATTGCAATCTCACTGTATGACTATTCCTCGAATGAAGATAAACTTGTTTGAGTAGGTCTGCACATCGCAGGAATCAGTTGTATTACAGAGCCCAGGCATGGCAGGGGAGATAAGGAATGTTTTCGCTGCTGCTTTTTTATCTGCTGACCTATTAAAAGCTTTTCTGTCTGAAGGGGGTGAGGAGCAACCAAAGGGGTTAATCCCACAGCTCCTCGCCCCGATGAACATGATTTAAGTCTCCTGTTGAGACTTGATCACTTGGTTGGGGTTTAGTGGGTGCTCTTCACTTCCTTTCTAGTAGGTGCTAGTTTGCATTGATGAGACGCCCTGAGTTGAGCCCCAGTTCCACGAGGCTGACTTGACCCAAGAGGGACCCTGAGATGGTGTGAAGGGTATTGCAGATCTGGACAGAAATGCAGCTTTCCTGACCTGGGGGAGCGGAGAGGGGGCTGTAGCACAGCCCCCAGCAGCAGGACCACGGGCGCAGCAGGCTGTTGCTGCGAGGTTGTGGCTATTTGCAGAGCCGTGTGTCGGTCGCTAGCAGAGGGTGCTCCCATCGGCACCCCGGTGCTCTGCGCACAGGCAAAGCACACCGTCCCTGGGGGTGAAGTCTGTCCCTGGCCGGCGTTATCAGAGCCTGCAGATGCACAGGCATTCACCCTGCTATTACAGGGCAAATTAACACGGAGCATCCTCTCTAAACGTCCCCAAGGAGCCGGTAAACTCCAGCAGTAAGACACCCTTCCAGGCTTGATCGGGTACAAGCCTGATGGCTAGATAAAACCCTCCTTCATGTTCAGGAGGCCCTTGCTTTTTCCAGCGCAGCTGCACGATGGGAGTCTACACGAGGAAAACACGACCGGGTTTCTGGCTCTGCCCCTGTACTGGGCAGACCTGGGGTATAAGCATCATTTGAGATTGCATCATTTACCAGCAGTCTTGTCACCTAAGGCCACTTCTGGGTAGCACACGTTTAACTGCCTCACACGGCTGCGGTCCTGCTGCGGCTCCTGACAGTGCCTGGGGTGTGCTGGCTGTCCCGTGGGGACGGGAAGGGGCTCCTCCGCTCTCTGCAGGCTCCTCCGGCTCTGTTACTTTAAAGCTCTCGCCCTTCCTTGCAGCACAAGCCAATGCACTGAGATCATCTCTCGGTCCCATCTAGCTGTTAAACCCCCTCAAATCTTTCTTGCTCAGCAGCACTTCATATAAATCCAGTAATGTGCATATCACTTTGGCTGCCAACTGCTTTTGGGTCAGGAGGGAGGGGGCTGCGTGGGGGTTATTATTACAGTCACTGTTCCGTTTCCCTAGGGGATCCCAGGAAACCGCAGGCTGCCAGCAAACGTCTGGAGGACGGAGGCATGTTGGGGACCCCTGGGAGTCAGCTGGCAAATTTGATGCACTGGGTATGGATTAACAACCCATTAGGGCAGGGGCTGGGGGCTGCATTAAACAAATCCTTCCCCTCAGCCTTTGCAAACGCTAGCGATTGTTGCCTCAAAGCAACTCAGAAGCAAGACAACCTCAGCGCAGGGACAGTGCTTAAGCATCAGGCTCGCACCATTAAGTATCAGTGAGGGCTTAAGGGCATTGCACAGCACTTCCCTAAGGGAGATAAATGATTTCCTGGGACGAACCCAACTGGCCCACTCTGTACTGCATTTGCTTGATGTTGATGTGGCCAAAAGAACACTCTTTGGCATGAATAAAACATGCTTCTTGAGTAGCAGCAGCAACTAGTTTGTCAGGAAGAGCCCCTGCCTATGACAGGGCAAAAAGCGTGAACCTGTCTTTCAAGGGATGGCTGGCTGAGCGGCTTTCGGGAGTGGTGTAATCACAGTTACCCCCTTCCTGCTGCGGCAGGGCATTTATTCTGGCGGACAAGGAAAGCCTCTCCTTATCTGATTTTTTCTCTCTTCTGCAGCAATCATCCAGAATCGGTGGCAACCCCCCCTGGGGAGAGGCGTTTTGCCCCTGAGGGCCATTAGATCCCCTGTGGGGTCATGACCCGTTTGTTGGAGGTCCTCGAGAGGTGACTGAGAAACGCATACTCAGATACATGATACAGGAATCACCAGCAGTATCCTTCTTTCCACCGGGGAATACTGAAAATTGAAAAGATCTGAAAGCTTCTGCTTGAAGTGCAGAGCTTTCCAGCCATGGAGTACGGCTCTACCCCTGGCTTCTAGCGCTAAATTGGAGTGAGTCACGTACCTGCTCTGTGCTTCGGTTTGCCACAGATCTGCGTCCTGCAGCGCAGCGCACAACTTGCGTGGCTCAAATACTTCGGGACTTTCATGTGGAGAGTTTTGAAATGGGAAAAATTTCGCTGTTACCAGCTATTTGGATGCAGATTGGCAGCACATTGAATCCAGTTCATAGCTCCTTGAATTAGAGGGATATGTTGTGTTGAGATGGAAAAGAGGACAGGAGGAAACTGCAAAACTGCTGCTCCGATGCCACGGAGCGCTCAAACATACACCTGGCATTCAGGCATTGAAATCAACCCTGCTGGCACGGGGCTACAAGCCATTAAGAAAATTCTGATGAAATATTTGCCTCCTGGAAAACACTATTTTATCCAAAATAAAACCTTTGCAAGAAGAAAAAATTAATTTACAGATCAAACAAAAATAGTCCTAATGAAGCAGTGCAGCACAGCTGGAAATTTCCAATCTGATTTGTCAAAATGAATATTAGTATTCTCTTTTTATTTGTAATTTCACTGCCTGAAATGTGTTTTCTTACAATATCGTAATAAAATAAGGTCGCTATGAAAAGCTGCTTTTTAAAAAGCAAGCTATTTGCAGTACTTTTGTAAATCAGGGTTATCACCGCGGAAACTACTTCCGAACACACTGGGTCTCCTGAAACCTGAAAATGTTGCCCCAGCTCTGCGTGATGTATTTGGGAGGGGCTGGGAGAGCGGCAGCAGGAACTATAAATCCTAGAGAACAGGGAAATCTTCCTGCCTGTGAAATGAGAGAAATTCCAGGTTATGTTTTCTGGAGGAACGTTGGCCTCTCCATCATTGTGCCTCTTCAAGGAGAGGGCAAACAAGCGCCTGGCAGCAGCAGCAGGGGCCGGGTGGTTCTGTCCCGGGGGGAGGCCGCCTGGGGTCCCTTCCACTCCTGATTTTTTAACAGTCTCTTACTCTGCTGCCCCTTTTCCCAGGAAAACGACCGGCGTGCCTTGGCTGAGAGCTGGGAAGCCAGAGCCCTCCCGCCTGCGCTGCTCCGGGTGTACCGGGTGAGATCCCGAGGCGGTTAGCTCTCCTCTGCCCTGGTCTTCAGTGCCCGTCTTCCCAGATGGGGTTTTTTGTGATTGTGAGGGTTTAAATTCTGAAAATGTTTTAATATCACCGAGCAGGCAGCCGAGGAAAGACTCCACCAAAGTATAAACAAATTCTAAGCGCCTGAGTCAGGAGAATGACACAAACTAACCCACCCCTTAAAGTGCCTGTGACCACAAACCACATCACTGCGGAAAAGGAGACGCACTTTTCTTTTCTTGTTCTAAGTCATAAAAATTACTTACCAAGGTGACAAATTTATGGCTGCAGTAATTACATGATTACTTTATTATGTGCCACCAGTGTGAGAAAATATATATTAAAAAGTCACTTACGTCCAAACCAAAAGGGCCAGCAAAGAATTATTGGAGGCAGTAAATAACTGTGACATGTACAATTATTTACTTGGTCGGGAGCTAGAATTTCAGACTGGAAACCAGCAGTCACGTTCAGAGGCTTCAGGTGGTGGTGGCAGCAGGTTGGGCTGGGACCTGCCTGTCCCCGCTGCCATCCGGGGGTGGAACGCAGCTCCTGGGCAAGCGGGCGCTGGGACCGTACAGGGTCAGCCCGGTGTGACTGTGAACCCTCCGGGACAAACCCGGTCCTTGGGCGCTGTGCTCTGGCAGAGCCAGGGCTCCTGGCTCAAGGTGGGAACGGGGTGGCTCTCCGCACTGGAGAGGAAGGAGCTCGGTGCTGGTCACTGTCCCCCCAGCCTTTCCCTTCTCCCAGCAGGAGCAGGAGGAGGAAGCCCAGTGCCGCCCCAGTGCTGGTCCTCTCATGTCTCCCTCTTCATCGGGAGAACAAAGCCAGCCTCCCCACAGCAACAAGGCTCCAATCTGGCTGCACAACCGCCAAGCTTTGAGGCTCCCAGCAATAACAGAAGATTTGACTGAAATGTCTTCAGACTTACCGTGTTTGGCTTTTCCAGGGCGACACAAACCACAGCTACGAGAACGCAGCCTGCAAACGTGAACCGCCGGCTTATAGCGCTGAATGCCGGCAAGCCGGTCAGTGAGGGCCGGGCGGAGCGGGGAAGGGAGGCTGGAGCCGAGGAAAGGGGGGTCTCTGGTTCCCCACCTGGCCCGGCTCGGACAGGCTGAGCGTGGCCAAGCCCTGCAGCACACACCGCTCCGTACGGGAGCAGCCTTCCGCTGCGGCGCAGTTTCACGCCGCTGATGGCAGCCTGCCTCTTGGTGTCCGTACGGTCCTCGGAGCGCTCGGGGAGCGTGCAGTTATAATTACATGTGGTGACAAGTTAATCTGATCTTTAATTATGTTTCTGTTCTCATTTCAGTGTCTGTAAAAGTAAGTACTTTTCTCCTAATGCTCAATTTTACCTTCACCATGACCCTCCAAAGGCATTCTGTAAAACTTTGAAAGTGCCTCTGATCTCTCACAGCAGCCAGCTTCATTTCTGACTACTATTAGATAGCAGTTTTAAACCCAAGTCATTGAAAAATATGGGAGTTGGTGATTTTGTGCTAAGATACGTAATCGGGGTTCTGAGCACCTCCTTTATAAGATGAGGGTTTCTCAGGGACCTTATGCATACAGTTTACCTATACCAAATCTCTTCATTTCATGAGGGGAAACCAAGACCTTGAATTCTGATACAGGAAAGTTAAAAATATATATAAAAATAATAACATCAATAGCCTCTGCAAGGATATTAGGCCCGTCCCTCCTGGTATTTCTCTTATTCTTTGGGCAGGTGAGGCAGCAAGCGAGCCAGCACCGGTTCCTGCTCCTCGCACCTACACGATGCCCGGCTGCTCAGGCTCCCAGCATTGCGGGGGAAGGTCTAAATCTCCCCCCTGCCAAACTCTTCTTCTTTTGGAGACAAACAGCATCCTGGAAACACTCCTGATGGTGAAGTTGATTCCTAAACCTTGCATTAACATACGTCCAAGTCTATCACTTGAGCTTAAACCGAGCCGACAGATTCCGTCTTCCAAATCTGCGCAAAGGCTTTGATTTCGAAGGAGCCGCTCGGTGTGAGCCTAGATGGGCAGAGAAGAGGAAAGTTCACAGCGATGTCGTGGTGAAGATGCAGACGGTTGGGCTGCTGATTGAGACCTTTTTATTGCCCTTTTATGGCGTTTCACATGATACCTTTTTTGGTTTGTTTGTTTTTTCTAAGGGGATTTGCTTCAATTGTTGGTTAACTGACTCTGGGTGAGGGTGAGGATGGCCGGGAGGTTTTGGCCTGGCAGATGCAGCCAGGGCGTTGCTCCGCGCTATCTGATGCTGCGGATGCCTCAGGTCCCAGGCTCACAAATGCGCAATGTCCTGGCACGGACAGGCAGGGCTGGGACCAGAAAGGAGCGCAGGATAGCAAAATCCAGGGAGAAGGCTGTGGGAAGCTTTAATTACCTCGTTGTCCCAGGAGGTCCCAAGCGCCCCAGATACTAATTGCTAATAAATGTTCATGCTGAGTAGCTTTTATTTTTCCAGTGAGATGGAATAACAGGAAAAATATGTGAAAGTCCCTGGACTTCAAGAGTGTGTTTTTCTTTCATTTATATTTACCTAATTACGCTGTCATAGACTGCTGGAAATTATACCCTCACCCCCACCCCAAAAATGACCAAATAAGCAGAGCGGCGACTCCGACTGTGCCGGGCAGCAAGGAGAGGTGGAAGGGATGGTTCTGGCGAGCCGGCACCTCAGTGCAGGGCCCTGGGGTTGCATCCAGCCCCAGAGCTCACGGTCCCATGCCCCTTACCGTAAGCAGTGCTGTGCTCCACCGGCAGATCTGCTCAACTCCTTGAGGAGCTCAGGGAGAAAAGTGGGAAGGGAGAAGGTAAAGCAGGGGGTTTCTCCGGGGTTGGCTGTGGTTTCTGGATGGTAGCTCGGCTGTGCCGTCGTAGCCTCCTGACGGCGTGCCACAGGGTGATGTTCTTACAGAGATACTCGGCAGTCAGATCGAACACCAAAGATCACACCGGGGAAGTCGCAGCCCACATCACCACCGTGTAACGAGTTCCCGTAGCTGAAAGGACCAGTGGCACAGGGAACGCGGGGTGCTCTCGGAGCTGCCGCCCAAGCCATAGCCCACGCCTGGGTTCTACACCGGTTGTGTGGGACGTGCCACCTCTGCTCCGGCGCTGTGCGGTGTTATGTGGCAGGAGAAGGAGCTCAGGGAGGTCTCTGTACCCCCGACGTGATTTAACCGAAGGTTTCCTCTCTGGTCTGGTGTGCAGCCTCCATCAGCCAGCCAGACTGAAACCGTTGGAGGAGGACAGTAGTTTTGTCAGGTTCTGGGTAAGCAGCTCTTACCTGTGAGCTAGCAGCTGGGGCTCGGGCTGGACCCCGGGCTCTCCCTGTGATCAACGTGCTTCTAATTTGAAAAGCCTGCTGAGGAGTAATTAAAGTGATTCTGCCTGATTAAGCTACGGAATGAGGGGGTCAGGCTTCAAGTCGTCAGAGGAGGGAGAGCTCAGGCGCATCATCGATTGCTGGGTTCGTACCTACATGGTGCAGGCTCTCGGTGGGGCACCGGGCAGCCGAGTCACACAAATATTTTTTGCTCAACAAGAGCATGAGAGAAAGAAGGAGATGCGGAGATGGTTGTTGCCTGTACCACGCAGGATTCTGGAGAACCGGGGGAGGCGAGAGCAGAACTCGGAGCAGAGCTCCCCATCGCAGGGCTGCGGTGCCTAAGATGAGACCGCACAGTATTCAGGCGAGAATGGAAGTGGCCCAGTTTTGGCTTGTTTAAACCGCTGCTATCTTGACGTGTACTCTAGCAAGGCCTGGTTTATAGTGATCCTAAACCAACAGCATAACTGTAATTGCAACCTAAACTCATCGGCAGGGGAAATGGCTGTTCCTTTATTGTCATGTCTGAAGGGGATGCACGCGATGCCCTAGCATGGTTCAGTTTTCAGTTCTGGGTGGATAAGCGGGGCATGGTCCTGCACATCCCGTCTCCTGAGAGAAATCTGTCTTCTTCCAGAAGACCTCCTTAAAGTGAGTTGGTTGAACAACGACCACAAGTAAGCCATGTCCTCTTCCAGAGAGATATGGAGATCTCCCGGAGAAGGGTGAGGATGGGTGCTGTCTCTTCAAGGGTTGTGCCCTGCAGAATATGCCATGCTCCAGTTTGGTTTTCCTCCTAGTTTGCAAAGAACATGAGAGGGCAAGCCTCTGGTTTTACAGAGACTTGGATGACGGAGAAAATGCAAAAAACTGATCTTGACCGGGGTTTTCCTCTGATAATTGGGTACAAAATACTGGTTTTACTCCTCCATAGCGTGGATGAATCACAGTTCCAGCCCAGGAGATCGATTTCCACGCACAAACATAGCCTAAGGTCTCAGGATTTCCTCCCTTTATTGCAGTTCTGGCCAATTTTGTTCTTGAGATAGAAACCGATGGAGAAAGGAAATGTTAAATTTGTGTGGGAGGTGACCAGGGCCTGTTCAGAGCTGGGCTGAGGGTTTTGCAGGCAAAGCCGTAATTGCGGTGCCAGTGATAACAAGAAAGCATAAGCACATCACGCTGGCTTCAAAGCCAGTCACAAATTAAGCTTGTTCTAAAAGAGCTCCATTTCATCTGCTCTGTGGCCTTTATCTTGCCAAGACCAGGATGATTGCAGCCTACCACAATGCTATATGTATTCATTTTTTGCTGTGACAAGTTCCGTATAGGTGACAGCTACCGAAGTGGCCGTGCGGGCAGGCTGGGAATGGCGTTGCAGATTCTGCTACGTTGCCAGTGCACCTCTGGCTTGTCCTGAGAAGAGCCTTTCATTTGGCGAGCAGGGAACAGAGCAGTCTCCTCCCGTTCGGCGTGAGATATGCAATTTGCTCTCCTGGTTTGAGGTAAGTAGGCATCTGCCTGAATATCTGCGTGATTTTCTTCCATGCAACCAAGAATTTCTCGCGAGCACTGCAGGGTTTTCTCTCCCCGCGGCCGGGTGAGGCGGGGAAGGCTGCTGCTGTGCAGGTGAGCATCTGCGGCGGGACCCGCTGCATCGCGCCGGTGCAAAGCAAAGCCATGCGTGCGGGTCCTGCGCCGCCCGCTCCCCCGACGCGCTTCGAACGCATCCAGCGGGCCGTTGCGGGTGAGCCGGCTGCAGGGCGCTGCTGCTCCGGGGATGTTCTGTGCAGATCTGCTAAAGCGGCCTCGTCTGTCGGGGAAAACTCACCCGGAGAGCCTTCCAGGTGTCCCCTGGGGCTTTGCACAGCGGTCAGGGCAGAGATGGAGCTCCTCCAGGGAGGAGCTGAGGGCCCCATCAGCTGCAAGCCAGGCCCTCGCCTCTTCCCTCTTCTTTGGGAGCCGTTATTGCCAAGGAAATGTGCTGCCCCTCAGCCACTGGTACTTGGATACTGTCGGCACGTCCAGTGTTATATTGCACGTTTTAAATAACATTTAAGTCAGCAGAGTGTGTGGTACGGTAACCACAACTGCGTATATCACGTAGGTCTATAAATATAAATGTGTGTACATATACATATAAAGAGAGAGAGAAAAGACTCAGTGAGGACGAGTGCAAGCTGCAGCAGGATCACAGTTAAAATCCAGTATATTGGAATCGATTTAAACCACAAAGCGCAACAGGAGGCATTACAAATGCAACAGTTAGCTATCACAGCCCGTTTTGAAGGGAGCTTTAGGAAACTTTGCCCGAGTTTCTTTATGCGTGTGTGCCGTGCAGCTTAGGAGATGTATATTCATCTCCAAAAAGCCTCAGTATTTTTTCCACGTGCTGCCTAGCAGTGCTGGGGCGCAGCGCCGCAGAAGCAGGCCTGGCACCGTATTGGGTTACTAAAGCATTCCAGCCCCATTCTCACCCAAAGAAATGGTCTGGTTCCTTGAAAAATTAAACCCACTTCATTTTATTTCTCCTCTTACGATCCCCCAGCCGCCCCCCCTCCGCCTGGCTGGGCTCTGCCACGGGGACGTGCGGGTTTGCAATATTGCTGCCAATTATCCATGCTCACTAATGACACAATAGGCAAATTACACGTCTCCCTTCCTAATGAATTGGGATCGATGGCAACGGTGAGCTACCAGCGCAACAGCAGCAAGAACCTGTCAGGGTTACTTGACCGCTGCTGTCCCCAGGACAACATAACACGGCAGCGACCCGCGGCCCTTCGGGCAACCCTGTGACACCTGACATCATTTTTCAGGCACACACAGTTTCCGAGACCTCATTCCTCTCCTTCCCCCTCTCCCTTTCCCTTCCCCTCCCCACCAAACCCCACGCTCCTGCTTCAGCGCTCCTCTACACGAAGGTGCTGCACAGATTTTGCTGCAGAGCTATTAAGTTCTTTTAGTTTCCCTGTGGATCCTATTAGCCAAAGAATTTGCTCCTTTTTCAGGGCTCTTTTTTATTATTTTAAATGAATACGCTTCAAAATATGTACATATATACTTTTGCTTTGAGATGAAATTTTGGAGTTGAGGCTGTGCACACAGACTTTCTACCTCAAACAGTTTTTTATACACATACATGTATGAAAAGCCAGTTACTGAATTAAATTCCCTCTGCGCGCCAAGTTCAATGAGCAGGCTGCTCCGGGCAGATTCAGTGCCGCGGCTCTTTCCCCAGCACCAGAAGCCTCGTTTCACGCTGATTCTCCCGTACCTGCCGTCCCTCCCCGGCCCCTCGGCGGAGGTGGCGGGGCTCTGCAGACGGGCGAGGGTGGCTGGCGTGGCCGGCTGCCTCCTCTCACAGCCCAGGGGCTTGAGCAGAGCGGAGCCGAGCCTGCTCGGAGCAAGCCTGCGGTGCGCAGCCCTGCCTCGTCGCTGGATGGTCCCCTTCCCTTGCTGAGGGGCCAAACACACGCCGGTCTCTGAGGCCCTGTCTGTAAAGCATAAACGGATTTATTTCTGTGGCTCTTACATCTCAGCCCACGTGTGGGGGCTCTCATGGCTGTCAGGTGAGCTCCACGCAGACCCCAGCATCCTTCCCCCACATGCCCTGTGCCGTGCGATCCGGTCCCTCTCCCATCTCCCACCCACAACCCTGGGCATCGTTGCACCCTCTCTCCCCATCGCATCTCCTTCCTCACGCCACAACCCGCACACCTCTCCGTTCTCCGCCCTCTCACGTGTCCCATGTCCTCTGCAGCCCCTGCTTCTCGCCCACTCCTCCCTTCGTGGTCTGCCGAGGCTTTGTGGCACAAGCAGGGCTTTGCGTTCAGGCTGACTGCTGCTGCCCATCCACCCACAAGAAGGATTTGGTTGTGGTGGCTTCACAAAGCTCTCTTTCATTTTCGAGCGGCAGAGGGAGGCTGCACTTGTGGATCTGTCTGGCAAGCTGCTCCAGAAGGCGTTTGTAAGAGGCAGACGTGTTGCCAAGAATCTCATTATACATCCTGATTCACGGCGTGGTCCAGCCCTGAGAAGGATGCTCTCCAAACAGCCACCCCATAAACCGCATGCTGGGATCTCGGAGCTGAAAGATGCTTCTGTGGGGCTGGAAGGGATGCCAGGGACCTCGGGGCCCCGCGAGGAAGCTCCTGCTCGTTGGCCAGACTCACAAATCTCTGGGGGGAAGAAAACCCGCTGCCCAAGGAGGGCAGAGAAGAGGCCTGGGAGGGATGCGGGAGGAGGATGGAGAATCCGCACCAGGCTTTGCGCACCGCTCGGAGCAGGCTGGGAGAAGGCTGCAGGAGTTCAGCCAAGGCAGACACCCAGACAGGACAGCCATCATCAGTAAAACTCACAGCTCAGTCTCTCTGTCTTGATTTAAAGAATTTGCACGCGGCAAAGAGCTGAAGTGCGGAGTTGCTCTCCCATGAACGCAGCTACTAGCAGCCTGACTGGGCCCACTAAGGGGTTAATGTCAGGTTACAGTCAGAGATCCATCTCCGTTTCAACGATTCATTAAGAATTTTGTGGTGAAACAAAGCAAAACCATCCAAGTTTGGTGACAATTTTCCCACAGTCATACGCTGCTCTGATTCATTTTCGTCCACAGATTTGAGTGGTAATGGCCTGACCACAGAACATTTCCTGGGGATTAATCACGGCTGGGAAAGGGCTGCAATGCCGAGCCGTGCTCCAGGTGCCCCCAGACTCTCCTTCTTTGTGAGGAATTAGCCGGTGGTGAGGTCACTCCTGCTCTGACTTTGCTGGTGCAGTTATAAACCAATACCTGCTAATGAACAGCAGCGTTCAGACATCAAGGTGCCGTGCTCGCAGTAAAAGCCCATCTCCTGCCCAGGCTCAGGCTGTCTCTGCGCCTGCCCCGTGGTGCTCGGCCAGATGCTGCTTGCAGAATGCGTACGCCCTGGGCACCGGCAGGCATGGGCCTCCTCGGGGAAGCCCCACGCTTGCTCCCCTTTGCTCCCTCTCTTCCTGCCCCGTGACACCTGGGCACCGAGGTGACCGATGGGTTGATGGATAGTCAGGTGTCTTTTCTTTCTGAAGCCTGCAGAATATCCCCTGCTTTCAGATACTCCGCTTTCCTTCCAATGAATTAGTCAAGCCTGGAAAATAAACTCCCAGGACATCATTGAAGCAAATGCCTTTTTTTTTTCCATGCACGAACAAGAAATTCCTGGTCAGAGCTGGTGTGGGAAGGGGTGGCTCCAAGGGGTGGCTCCCCTCGCCTGGCTGCCGCGCTGGGGAGCGGGCTGGGCTGGGGCCGGGGCGATGCCTGGCTCTGCAGGAGCCCCCCGCAGTGCTCCCAGCGCAGGAGCGAAGGTGCTCGGGGCTGGTACCTCCACGCCTGCTTGCTGGAGCCAGCGGGGACAGGTTTTCCCCCAGCACGGGCACTGGGGAAGGTCTGGGGCTGGTCCGCATGGACTGAGCGAGACAGAGGAAGATGTTTAGGCTCTGGTTCCTCGGCGCTGCAAGCTGTGAGATCTCCCTGCACACCTCGCAGGCCTGCTTTCTTTCAGAGACCCTGCGAGATGGTCTCTCCCTCCTGCGAGGCTGGTTGAGCTCCACCGCTGGCTCCCCGGCCTGTCCCCATGCCCCTCCTGAGCTTCACCTGGACTAGCACCTGCGGCCCCGTTTTCCAGCTGCAAAGCAAAATGCATCTCTGCAGCTCAGGGAAATATTCCTCCAGGTTCCAGTCCAGTTCATAATGGCAAGAGCAGCCACTGGCAGAAGGGCTCTCCATCACTCCTGGGCACTGTGGGACCCCTCACTGGGTGCTTGCAGCCGCCGGGTGGGCATGGGTGCGCTGGGGGTATCGGGAAGCCTTATGGGGACAGGCTCGCCATGCTGCCTTTTTCTGCCTCCGACTGGATGCAACGTGCAGAAATAGCCCGAGAAAGGGAGCCCGCGGGGTATTTCTGAGCTTCTTTCAGGCTCTTATTAGAATATACAAATGCCAGGGGGGAAAAAAGTGGATTTCTGCAGGTTCGCAGCCCGCCGCAGCGCGAGCACCAGCCGCCGCAGACAATGGCCCCATCGCCGCTTTGGCTGAGGCCGGCGCTGGTTGGGGTTCCCCACTGCTGTTCCCATTCCCCGTGCCACATGTCTGCAGCTGGCTGCCGGCCACCGTGTCTGCGGGGAATGAATGCAGCTGAGTTTCCTACCCCGGCTCTGCCAAATATCTCGGGGAAGGGGGAGCCGACAACCCCCCCCCTCCTCGCCCTCCAGACCAAGAGCTGACCCTGCCTGTCTGCTGCCGGAGTGTGCGGGCTGCAAGATGGAGGAGGCTTTTTTGGGTATAATTGCTCTGCTTTCCTGCCTGGTTTATCCTGTTTTGTACAGTCTAGAATTAAAAGTCTGCCTTTTGAAGACTCCTTTTTGTTGCCTAGAAGGTTCCCCAATGCTGGGTCCCCTTTTAATTTCCTCCGGTGGTGGAGCTGCCTCCAATCGCCCTTTCAATTTCCAAGGCATCCCGGCACACCGGTACTCGCATCCACCTCTTGTGCCGTGTTTTTGAAGTTGATGTTCCATCTCCCTGCATGATCAAATCTTTTATTTCTGATTAAAGCTGTTGAAGAAACAGTTTCCTGCCCGGTGAAAATTCAGATTTAAAAAAAAAAAATAAAATCTGCATTGGGCTAAGAAGTAAAAGCATCCTTTTCACTGACCTACGTAAAGGAAAACAGCATCGCTACAGGTTGGGCCCAACTTTTCATCTCTGCTGCAACCTTTGCCTTTCCTCTTTCCACTTTTTTGTTGTGATTGGCATATTTTTGGAAACATAAATCCGTGTTAAGTGGGAAGACCAAGAAACCTTCGTTTTCAGAGTATCAAAACAAAATCCTCCTGGCAGATTCAAAGGCAACATTTTTCCCCCCAACTTTTGTAACTGAAATGTCCCGTCAAAACCCATCCCACCCTAGGGAAGGAAGGAAGGAATAAATGAATAAATCAACAAATAAATAAATGTTCCTGTTTTGATCAAGCAAGAACAAGAATCGTTATTAAATTCCCAGATAGCATCACATCACTCAGGGTATCAATTATCGACACCTCGGCAGACAGCACCCTCCTGCTTTGCACATTCTTAATAGTACAAACTCCTCTGCGAACAATAGGACTAAAAGGGAAAGAGGAAAGGACAAATTAAAAAAGCATGCTGGGAGCTTAAACTAAAGGCTTGACACTGTCAGCGCAGCCCATATGGAAAAAATAGACCTTTTCCATGGCATGGCAACATGTTTCTTCATAAAAGGGATTGCACACACATGTAAAATATATGTGCAGATGAGGAAAGCGCACGTGTAATAGATACTGCCTCACTGCAGTGCCAGGTACTTCCAAGATTACGAAAGCTGGGCAATTCGGTGCGGATATTTTATAGACTGTTGCTTCAAATAGCTTAAATATATTGTGTAAGAGAAGATAGCCAAGGCAGTAATGTTTGCAGCCAATCTCGTTAAGGTAATGAGGAGGGTAACTGAATCTGTAGGCTTTGAGGGGTAAGTCGTTTGTCAGGGGGTCAGAAAGGGGCGTATTTTCCAATGATGCCTGGCACGGCGGCCGCGTGAGTTACGGTGTGGGGATGGTTGGCTCCGGCGGGCGCGCCGGCGCGGGCTCCACCGAGCAGCAGGGCCTTCGGAGCCGCAATGGTCCCCCCGGACCGCTTCCGCTGCCGGCATGGAGCCATCCACCCACCGTCCCGGCTCAGATGGCCGGCCTCGCAAAGCCACTCGTCTGTCTGTCCCCAGCAGCAGCCGGGAGCGAGCGCTGGGAGGGAAGCGGAGTACAGCCCCAGGGTGCCCGGTATGCTGCTCGGAGTCCGGGACGGAGCGGGGAGAGGAACCCTCTCGCAAACCTTTGCGGCGCCCGGCCCATCACCAGCTCTCCCCGTCAGGTTCCTTGACCCAGGTGACCACAAGGCAGCGTTCGCAACTTCTGGGTTTAATATACATATTTATAGTACATGTGCATTTATTTAACAGGTCTGGCCCAAACAGCCGGCGGTTGCCAAAAAGAGACAATCATCCTTCATTTCACAGCTGTGACATCATCAGGTCATATTTCACGGATATGATGTCACTACTGCGCAATACGACTTTTTATTTTCAAAAGGTTTTTATTAATGCTGAGGTTTTTTGTTGGGTTTTTTTTTTTTCCTCTGGTCTGGCCAGAACATCTGGAGCCGGGAAACTTCAGAGTCCAGAAATATTCACAAGATGTAGCAGACAGAATTACAACCCACAATATTTCTTTGAGCGAAAGAGAACAGATAACAATGTGGGGAACCAGTAGTCGCAACCAACTGCTAAAAACCCGAGCCCAACGGAGCGTGGGAGGGAGGCCGGAGGTGCGCCGGGCTGAGGACGGACCCTCGCCACCCCGCTTGGCTGCGGGCGCAGGGTGGGACGCCCGCCCTGGGAGGGGACGCCGCAGAGCCCCGCGGGCGCCTGGTGCGATGGCAGAGCACGAGAGGCACCCCCGGGCAGCAGAGAGCTCTGTCCCTCCGCTTTTCCAGAATAAAGGCATATTTCCTCCCCTGCAGCTGCAGAGATAGCGGAGAAACCCAGAGAAGCCGGGAAGGAGGGAGGGGAAAGGATGCTGCGGGGAGAGGGTCCACCGGGCAGGCAGAAGGAATTAGGGGGGTGGGACAAAAGCCTCGGTGAAGGTGCCGTGGGTGAGGGCAGGGGTTTGGATGCAGGACCCGGAGGCAGCTCCCGCGGTGCTCAGGCGCAGGGTGCGGGGCGACCATCCTTTGGGGCTCTTGGTACCCTTGCCGGGAGCCGCATCCCGCCTGCCGGGCTTTGCGGCGGCGGTGGGGAGCATGTGCCTTCCTCCCGCAGGACCTCCCGTCTGCAGCCGAAAGCCGTGGGTCGTGCGGAGCTGAAACAAGGTGGCAAAAGGACTTGGGTGACTATTCATCTGGAATCTCTAATTAATATATTCCAGCTGCATCCCTTTCGGGTTCCCTTTCCAGCAGCGCTCGTGCAAGCAAGCACAAAGAGTCCTAGACAATAGATGTTAAATGCTTTTTCCATAAGCCTTCGCAGCAGAAGCCGGAATGCAAAAACATTACTGTCAGGGGAAAATACCACGTAACTGATGTGACCAGCCCGTCTCAGACTCCAAGCAGTGGGTCACCTACCACGTGCCAATCCCGATAAATGTCATTGCCTAATTCTGAACAATAAATAATGGCCTGAAAATGGCAGTCTTCGTGCCGCTCCGCTCCGTTTCGTCTTGCCAGCAGACAGGCTTGCTGTAAACCGTTTGGCCGGCTGCACCAGCGGTCTTCAAGCATTGCTGTGTGGGTAGATGGTTGCCACCTTGCTAAATACCCTGGGAGCCACAGGGGATGCACAGAAAACCCGGCCGCAGGAGGAGCCGGTGCCTCCTCCGAGGGAGCCAGGGCGGCTCAGGTGGCTGCTGCCGGGGAGAGGAGAGAAAGGTTGTAGAATTAAGACTGACAAGCTGACGAGATAAACTGGTCAGATAAAAGGATGACAGAAATAATTTTACACAGCATTACTGTGAAAAGCTAATTTATACACAGATGAGTCCATGACAGACTCAGTGGAGGGTGGCAGACGAGCGGGGAATGAAGAGCACTTCATTTATTCTCTGAAACAGGAGGGGGAGTATTAGGAGCTGGCTGCCTCGGACATCTTCTCCCTGTCTCTCTTTCTATTGCAAAGTTATCAAACTTTATCTGGTTCCTTTTCTGCAAGTTAGCAAGGCCAGAACAGAAAGAAAAACACTGAATCCATCAATGTTCCTGCTTTTTTCCAGGCCCATGGTTGAGAAGTCAGGATGATTTTGCAAACCAGAGCCTTGATTTTCTCCTGAAAAAAAAAACCAGGTAAGCCACCAAGTTTTCGTACCACGTGGAGCTTTTGCTCTGCTTTTAAATTGAGCCCAAGCCATCGTTTCTTCCTTTTCAGCCTTTTTCAGCTTGGTTGGATCACTGGGAGTTGAATGACTCTCTTCTGGTGGTGTTCAGGGGTGGCGGCTGCTGCTTCGGGGCTCAACAAAGAAATCCTCCCCCGTTTCTCCATTCGCCTTCCCCGCTGCCCTCCCCTTCCCCAGCAGCGCAATGCCCCACCACGCAGGAGCCTGCAGGGTGCCCGGGGCAGGCAGAAACCAGCCCCTCGCTGGAGATGGCTGCAGGGAAGGTGCAAACCCCATGTCCCGCACCCACCACGTGCACCAGGACGGGTCCCCCTGGGCACGGTGGGGTCCCTGTACCTGCCTGAGCATCCCTGCCCTGAAGACCCTGCTGCCTGCAGCCGCTGGGGGCAGCCCCTGCTCCCCCGTGTCTGGGTGCCCACTTGCAAGGCTGGGAAGCAGCGGGATGCAGGCACCGGCATGGGCAGGTGCTGGCAGAATAGGCAGTAAATGATGGGGGAGGGATTTTCACTTCATATTTTATGCAAAACTGACACTTTCAGCCCAAGGAGGAAAGCTGTGACCCGCCCTCCCCGACAACACAGGCAAGGGGAGAGCAGGCAGGATCCCTCCCAGGGGAGAAACCTGCTGCAGGCCGCCGGAGAGCACCGTCCGTCCGTCCTCCTGCCACGGCCGGCCCGGCAGCCGCGGCGAGCGCCTGGCAAGGAGAGCCGCTCTCCTGCGCCCTGCTCGCTTCCCTCGGCCGCGGCGAAACAGGCTGGCTGTTCTGCAGCTGCCAGAACAATAGTAATAATACTAATAAACCCCCTTCACGCTGAATACTGCGGGCTGTTGGCAGGTCCTTCTCACGCAATTAGCATTTCTCCTCAAGCAGGGGGTTCACAGATTGCACATGCTGCTTAGTGTTTTGCAGAACAGACTGAAACCAATATGGCCCTCCCTGTACCATCAGCTAAAAGTGGCTTCCCACCAGGACGGGCGCAGCACGGCTTCCACCAGCCCGGCCGCAGGGAGAGGCTCCCCCCCAAGCACAGCCCCGGGCTCCCCCGAGCCCAGCCCGTTGCGGCAGCGGTGGCCACGGAGGAGCTCTCTCATCTCCCCAAAATACTCACCCATCTTACAGCAGCCAGCTCACGTGCGGGTAGCACGCGGAGGGGGACAACACCCGCTGGAGAGTCCCCTGCAGCGTGGGGGCACCTTCCCCGGCACGCAGGCACGGCTGGACCTCATGCAAGCTACTTTGCCTGGCTGCGATAAGGACTTTTTGCAGGACTGGCTACTCTCCCTGTTAGGGACAGAGATGGCCCTGCAGGCAGCAGCAAAACGGCAGAGCGGGGGGGAAAACGCTGCCCCTCCTTTGGTTGGGGTCAGGGACTGACCCTTTCCTTGCTCAGGGGAAAAGAAATGAATATTGGTGGGGTGCAGGGTTTGAAAAAAGGGTTGTGACTTACAGAGAGCTCAGGGGTCCCCATGCACAACAGCCCAGGTCTGGAGAGGGCAGGGTGGATCTCTGCAGGCTGCGTTGCTTATGGTATTACTGCTTGACGATGGCAAGTAATCCTGCGCAGACTCTGAGCCTGCTGCAAATGCCAGATCAAACAGGTAAGCCATGCTGGGGGCTTGTATCGGCGCCTTTGGCTGCCCAGCCGCAACCTGCTCGGCACACGCGTACAGCCAGCGCGGCTCGGCTGCTGCGTGGTACTTGTTAAACCAGACCAACCCAAACCCACGCTGCATCCTCGAAGTGACACTTGAAAGGAGCCTTAAACTCGTGTCTCTCTGTGGAGGCTGGACTTGTAAGTCTCACAGTAGATGCTGGACTCCCGTCCACGCTGTTAAACCAATATAAGCCCATCCAGACAATAGCATGCATCATGATTAATTGCCTTGCTTTAGAACTCCTATTTATAGACAAGCGCTACAAGCACTGTGCCAGTGATAACGTGGTCCGGGAGGCTCCTCCTCTGGCAGCTTGGCAAAGCTCGGCAGCTAATCCCATTAGCCTCAGGCCATCCCCGGGGCTGCTGAGCAGCGCCAGCCGGGTGCCCACGCCAGGGTGTTGCCTCCCCCCCGGGCACCCTGCCTCCACCACGGCCCAGCCGGGGACCACAGCAGCCTCCCTGGGGCTCGGTGGGTGATGCCGGGATGCCGGGGCAGCTGTGTTAGATCACGACAGGGCTAAAGAGCGGTAGCAGGAGCTCGGTGCCTCTGAGAAGCTGGAAACAGGACCCAAGGGCACGCGTGATCCTTGACCTCGCATCACCCCGGCCCGGCACTGGAGTCCGGCAGTGTTTGATTTCCCGGGAGGCTCAAGTACCGGCCGCGGGCTTCTCTGGGGTTTGCCTGAGTCAGTGCTCAGGAAATGCGCTTGCAAAGATGCTAGAGACCTATTCCAGATTTCAGCAAGCAGCTGGGCGTGCTGTTTGGGAACGATGTGTTTGGGTAGCAATGCTCCACATCAAACAGGTTTCTACCCTACAAACATTTTTCTTTGCCCTACATTTTTCTTTAAAACAAAAAAGAGGAACAAGAAAGAAATCCATTCCACCCTTTGCTTTTATTTTCTCGAGAGCCCCAGATCTTATCAACAAAGCCTCCTTCCTTTCTGGATGGCCTGTGGGATGCTGAGTGACAGCACGGGGGATGAAAAGGAGAGGTCCCTTTGAATGCCAGCAGCTGAGACGCACCACAGTCAATCCCAAGTTGATTTATACAACATGGGTTTCTTCCTCCTTTTCCACTGGGCTGGGTCCCGCTCCCGTGGGCTGTGCTGGCGGGTCCCCACGGGACATGGATGCCCACCTGAGCCTGCATGCCCGGCCGAGGACGCGGGCGGGCAGCCGGTGCCAAGGGAGGGCAGGGGGGTACCGCTGCCGGAGAGCATCCTGCATCCCCGCTCTGCCCGCTCCGCCCGCTCCCCCCCTCTGGCTGTCCCAGCGCCGGGCAGGGGTGACGGCAGGGAGGGGAGCGGCGGCTACTTGACCGTGCAGGTCTGGTCAAGGTGGTGCAGAGAAATACCTGGCAGACCCACCGGCCTGCGGGTTTGTCTCCGGCAGCTCCCGCCAGCAGCCTCCCACCCCTTCCTGGGCAGCCGAGGTCAGGCAGCAGGCAGCTCTCCTGGCTGGGGGGCTGCCGAGCCTCCCCCAAAGCTACATTTCCACCCCGTGGGTTTGCGGTGAATAAATATCCTGTGTTTATGCTGTTTGGCTTCAGTGGGATATGAACGTGTTCGGTGGGGAATAGCCCCCCCCCCGTACACACACACAGAGAGAGGCTGGGGAGAGCAGAGGGGGAGGGAGCATTTACACACGCACACAAAACAATCCCTGTTTGTCTCCGAAGACAGACCCCACTGTTGGGTTTCCTGGGGTCACGCAGCTGCATGAACATGTGGAAAAGAAATGTATCTCTCCTAAGCACTGGACATACATGTAATTCAATATATTGCTCCCATGTGCAAGAAATCCACCAAACTGGCCCCATTTCAAATCACAGGGAAATACAGAGTATCAGGGATGGAGGCAAATCCACTCCTAATTCAATTCTTTATTTTATTTTAATTGGGTTGGACTGTGAGAGGCGACGGAGGTTGCACGGGGGTCTCGGGGCGCCCAGATTGCCGGGACGGGGGGACGCAGGCACCGCGGGGTGGGGAGCTCCCGCCGTCCCTTCCAGGGGCTGGCGCTCGCGGTTGCACCTCGCCGACGGTGCAAAGCCACGTCTGACACTGCCGGCGAGGCGCCACGGGGACCGCCAGCTCCTGAGACGAGCTCTCCTGGCCCCCGGCGCGGGGATGCCCGCAAGCCCCTGCTGTTCCCCCAGTCCCTGCCTGCACCCTGCCGCGGTCAGAAAAAGGGGGTCACCCTGACTTTTGGCATGGGCTCTCCCACGAGCACTAGGAAGCCTTTTCCCGGGATTTTGGTCCCTGGATCACCTTCCCCTGCAGACCCGCACCCCAACACCTCCACTTCACACCTGCGGCTCTCTCGGAGGAGGCTGGGCTGGTCTTGCCAAGCTGGGAGGAAAGCCTATTTGACTTCCACTAACAGCAGGATGAGGACATGAACCGCAGTTGCCTCATCTGAGCCTTAAATGGATTTTTCCATTAAGAGAGGATTTTTTTTGTCTTGTTTTATTGAAAAGGAATTTGCAGTAATTAGCTCTTACAGGGGATTTCACTGTTCTCTCTCCTCCTCTAAAGCATATAACACTTATTACAACACATTGTTTAACGTGATGTCCACTCCCAGAGATTTTTCTTTCCTCGTGCGATGATCAAGCCCTGTCTTTAGACTTCAAGGCCCTAAATCTTCCTGCAGACCTGAGCCGTGCCCTGGTCCCCTCTGGCTGGATCCGCATTTATCTTTCCCCAGCAGTCCTCCACGCAGCTGGAAACGAGAGAGCTTGTAAAATACGGCTTTTTGTTTTGGTTTTTTTTTTTAATTTCCCTCTGCTTTTTTAGATTATTGTTGGTAGGAACTTTCCGCGCCCGCTTCCACGGTCTCCAGGAAAGCAGCTGCCCATCGCTGAGCCACGGAGAGGGAGTTTTCCCTACGGATGTCTACCGCTCCCACCGCCTTCGCCTTTGTTAGGCTGGCCTATATTTAGAGTGTTGGGCTTCGTCTTCCTCCTTGGAGAGCGGGCTGGGAGCGAAGCAACCCATCCCTGCCCGCTGGCTCCCACTGCCCGCGCCGCAGAGGGCAGGCAGGCGCTGGCACAGGCAGGACGGCCCCCGCCTGGGGACGAGAGGGGCTGGGGACAGCACTGCACCGAGGAGGAGGAGGGCTGGGGCTTGGGGGGCGCAGCCGAGCCACCTCCTGGGGCTGGGCCAGCAGTGGATTTGGAGGGCAGAAGTGAAGGGCTTGGATCCCTGCATCCTCCGGACGGGGTCTCACAGGAGGAACCCCCGGGCAGGTGACCAGGGCTGGCCCCAGCATCCCTGGGAGACCGCGGGCTGTGCCCCACCATGCCCTGCCGGATGGTGCCGCCTGTGGGGAGTCAGGGCAGCAGAAAAACCCCTGGGGGCTGGTGGGAAGGCAGGCAGAGGGACAGTCCTATTTTTAACTCTGCGTATGCTTCCGTAACTCTTCAGACCTTCTTCCCCATCTCTTAATCAACTTAAAATAAGAGGCCTTGGAGGACCTGGGGCACTCCCTCTTCTTGCTCCAGCTCCAGCAGCAATTTGCCAGCTCAGCATCTCGCCCAGGGTCACCATGAGCCGGTACCAAAACCCACGTGGAAAGGAAGAAGCTGGTGGTGCTGGCTCTGGCTGTAGTTGCAGATATTCATCCTTTACAGCCCACAGCCAAGAGGACAGGGGACCTGTACACCCACCCTGCGAGCCTGGCTGTCCGGGACCCTGCTGGGAGCTGGTGACACAGCCCCAGCGCCTGGCCCTGCAGCTGGGCATGAACCGGGTGCCCAGACCTCGGCTATACGCTCCCACCATCACGGGCACCTTCTCTGAATATCCAGCGCGCGCCCAGCAAGACCCAAACCTTGCCTGTCTCTTTCCGGCAGCCCCCGGCACCCGCAGCCGGCCACCCACCCCACACCAGCATCCCCTGAGGAGACCCATCCTCCTGGAAACCCCCGTTAGGACCCTCCCGCTCCAGGATGGCAAGAGTCTCCCGTTCACTGTGCTGCCCTGCCAGCAAAATTTCCCTGATGTTCAGCCTACGTTTTCCTTTTCTCATTTCCATGCCTTTATATTACTCCTTAGAGCCCCTTGGTCTAACCTAAACAGCTCCCCGCCCTCCTCGGCATTTCGGCTCTTCGGAGACTCGCAGATGGTTCTCGCATCGCTGCCGCTATCGGCTGGCCGCGCGAGATGGAGTTAAGTTGTTAATGCAGTTGGGTGTAGTATGTGTTAGCTTCGTTTGAGCACAAAGATGAAAAACACTGTGCTGTGAGCGCTTATTGTTGCTATTATGCAGCCCTTTTAAACTTGCCATATAAATCATGCCCTCCAGCTCCTTGATTATGTTCCTGGTTCTCCTCTGAACTCTCTCCAATCCATCAGCATCGTTCCAGGAATGAGTGCAATATCGCAGGTGCAGCTGGGGGAGCCTTTCGCCAAAAGCCTCTCGTCCTCCGCAGGTCCCAGCACGACGGCGGCTCCGGGGGTGCCCGTGCAGCCCAGGCGGCAGGCGGGCACCTTGCCGGGGGTGACGCCGCGGCCGCAGAGGTGCCCGGCCCCGGGCACCGCGCCTGCGAAATGACCGTGTTGCCAGAGCGATTTCAGACAATGCTTTGACGTTAACAGCTTCTCTGGTTGCACTGTCATTTCCCATTAGAGGCCTTGGTAACTAGCACTTCATGAGGCTTTGCAGAATAATTTGTATGTTTAATACACCTCGAAAGCCCATGTTGGGCTGCAATTAAGGCAGGGGGGAGGGAGCAGAGAGAAGAGGAAAAGCCTACCTCCCGCTGGTTGCAAAGAACCTGCTGCTTTCTGCAGAGGGCTGCTTCGACTGAGGATGCCAGGGAAGCTGGAATTAGAGGCAAAAGCATAATTTGTCATTTGCAAGTGTAAGCCAAAGTCTGGGCTGGTGCGAAGAGAAATGAGAGACCTGGGAGCTCCTCGTGGGAAATTGCCGCTTAAAGAGCTGAGCTGGCCTGGCCTGCTGGCAGCCGTGGAGCTGGGCTGGTGGCCGAGAGCCGGGGACTCGGGACCGCGCGGGATGGCGAGAGGGGAACAAGCAGCTGGGCAGAGCCACCGCGCAGGTCACTGCGGAGGGGATGCCGCAGCCTGGGCTGAAAACCAGCTCCGGGCTCCATGCGGGGAATAGGCAATTCATTTCTCTGAGCACCACTAGGTAGCTTTCCTTTGCCTCTCTTTTGCTTTTCTTATACGCAGATGCTAGGGAAAATAAAGCAGTTAGGCAAAGACCAGTCCGTCCCCGCGCCAGTCCTTGCAGGAGCCAGGTTTCGGAGGCACGCACCGGCGTTTATTAACTCTTTCCATCAGCAAATAGAAAACCAGCCAGCGACACAGTCGCAGGGACCCCTCAGAGCTCTCCTTATTTCAGTAAACGCAAGCACTGCTTCACGTGAGGAATTATGGACTGCTGGGAGCAGAAAAGTCTTGAGTGAATTATGCAGCGTGATTTATTCTCTGAGCTCAGCACTGATCCAGATTTCACTGCCGATGGAAGGGAGTTTCCACTCGTTTCAGCTCGCGCGGGACCGGGGCCTTGGCTCGAAGGTGCCAAACGCTGAGCACGTCGCCGTGGGCAGAACCAGACCCACGTCTCCTCCTCCGGCAATCGTCACACGTGGACCTGCCAGATGTCCGTGGTGCAGGAGCGTGGGGAGGACAGGGACAAGCATCTCTGGTGACGGGGATGCTGCAGCTCACCCGCGCACCAGGCAGGAGGGATTACTGCACGAATAAAGCTGAATCCCCATTGTAAAATTGTGCAGATTAAATATTTTAAAAACCTAATCAAAAATAGCGATGTGTGGGAGCCAGGCATCCTCAGAAGCTGTCAGAAATATTCCCTTTCTCCTTAGGGGCTGCATCAGAGGGTGCCAGCTCCTTCCTCAGCATCCTCGTTTAACTGTGTGGGAATTTGCCTTAGGCAGAGCTGGGACACGGTTGTTTCAGGAGCACATGAGCTGTCTTGCAGAGTCCATCAGGAAACCCATCAGCAGCTCAGATGGCTCCTGAGCAGCAGAGACGTGAGACTTTAAAGTCAAGCTGCCGCCAAGCCTTGCAAAACCATCCCAGCTTTACCCACTGCTCCTTCCAGCCCTGCCAGGCCCCCCCGGGAAAGGTAACGCTGCCGTTACCTCCGTAACGTGCTCGGCCAAGTTAACCCGGGACTCATCGGCCAGAGATGTAACGCTCCTTACCGTGGTCCTGCGCGAGCCGAGGTGCTGACCCACACCTGCTCTCGCTCGGTGCCCCGCGCTCACCCGGGCTTCCAGCTTTGCACGGGAGCAGGCGCTGCTCGGTGGGATCAATGGGGATGAGCCCCGTTTCAGTGTAGGCTGCACCACGGAAAATTTGAACTAATGCTTCAACACGCTCAACTTCCATCGTAGCCCACGTCTTGCACTCAACACCTGGGTGTAGAAAACTTCATTTCCACAGTCCAGGTTTTCTTTTGCTTTGCGGTGGATGACAGCAAACGGGGCGCCTTCGCTGAGTCCATGCCACCTCTCCCTTCCACTGCGGCTGCCTGAGAAACATGGCTCTTCTTACTGGGGCCGTATGTTACTGATGCATGAACCCCCTTCCTTGCCAGATTCCCAGCTCAGCTTTCCAGGCCTTTTCAGAAGACGACGGGGACCCAAGTACCCCTGTCCCAGCTAGTCCTGCCTCCCACTTGCCGCAGGAGCTCTCCCTGTGCTCCTCCTGAGGCTGGGGAGGCTTCAGCAAGGAGCTCCTGCCTTTCCCAGCAGAGCCTCCTTCTCTAGCCCAGGAGTCCTCACCAGATCATGCCTATTTTTTTTTTTCCTGTGCTCTACTTATGTCTGTTCTTCCCAGTTAATCTCCCAGGGTTGCCCCCCACAAATCCCCAAGCTGTGATTTATGCCCTTCATATACTTGCAGATAGTTATCATATCTGGCCATGGATGTCGGCTAGCCCAGCTAGGCAGATTTAGCTCTTTTAATCTCTCTTCATAAGTCAACCCCTTCGGCCACTTAATCATTTTTGTTGTTCTCCAAATTCCCAACGAGATGGTTTGTCTTGCAAGCACCTGATGCATGGTCATATATTTACCAGAACTTCAGCATCTTAACACAGAAAGAACACTGCACGGAGGTTGTTTACTCACCGGCAACCCAAAGAGGCATTAAGCTCCTGATGAAATGCCAAGCGGCTCCACGTGCTGCCGGCGTGGGTCAGAGCCCCTGGCCGGTGTGCTGGGGATGGCTTGGCTGCAACAGCACGGGGATGGGGTGGAGGTTGGATGGCTCTTGTGGGGGACGCGCCTGGAAGGGGACGTGCCCCGGGCTCTGCCAAAAAAACCTTTCAAGGCCAAAAAAGCTCCACCACTGCAAGCACCCACGTCACCCGTGGCAGCAAGGATGTGCCCCGTGGTGTGGCACGCAGGCGGAGGGATGGCACAGCCCAGCCGGGTGACGGCCACCCAAACGCCGAGCCCCGTGCCACGCTCACTGGCCTTTGTCACTCTCTTCTAGGACAGACCATGATAAGATGTGATGCGGGAGCTGCTTTCTAATTGCTTCTCTGGCACAGCTTTATTGCGTTTCTTTTAGAAGTGGGAGGTCTGCGGGTAGTGTGTGAAGGCTGGGAAAAGCCACCTGGCCGAGGGGCCCATCGGAGAGGAGCAGGGCATATGGAAAAGGTTCAGGCAGGCTTTGATCCTGGCGCAGTCATTCGGAGCGGGACAGGCGGGTGGTGGGAGTAGCCAGAGCGGGGAGGGAGCTTGGATGGGCTCTGTCCTCCCTCCGAAACATCAGAAAACATATTTAAGGCTTCATGATTAAAATATCCCTGCTGGCCCTGAATTTCCTGGTTAGCAAATACGCTCGTGGTTGAGTGCACAGCCCGGGAGCCACAGGCCGTGGGCTGACAACACACGTACCTGCTATTTTAATGGAAAAGCCTTCACCGTTTTTCCCAGCCTCCCAAATGCAGAGGGGAAGCCACCCCCACTCTTCAAAGCAGGTCGCAGGCACCCAGGCTGTGGAGCTGGGGGGAAAAGTGTGCCTCTCCCAGCACATCAGCATATCGGAGCCTTCGTGTGCAGGAGTGGGGCGAAGGAAGAGTGAGAAGAGATGCCCGAGCCCTGGAGACCTTTCAGAGGAGGGTTTATTGATCTGGGAGGCAGGAGAAGACATCAGATGGCTGCCCAGCCTCCCCTGGGCAGAGGGGTTCCTCTGATGCCTGTTCCTACCGTGGAGAGTCTGCCTTCCCCGCCAGCGCTAGGATCCTCAGGAAGACAGAAACTCTCTTAAACAAACTGCACAGCGATAAATAAGGCCAACAGCAAGAGATGAGGTGTGGGTGCAGGGGGGACCCTGGGGAGAGGAGGCGAGAGGGGCAGGAGGGCTGCGCATCGTGGCGGCTCCGCAACGGGGGCCGAGGGGTCTCGGAAGTGGCTCAGTGCAGTTGGAAGGGAAAAAGGGGAAGAATCTGGCCACCCAAAGGGATTTTCAGGGGGTGATTTTTTTTCTCTCAACCCCAGGGAGCACAGGACAGCAAAAAGCGCAGCGAACCCTAGAGCTGAGGATGAAGGGGCTGATCCCTGCCTGACCCCACATCTCAGTGCGAGAGGTCTCCCTGGGGCGTGAGGGGCCCTGCTGGCACCCCAAAGCCGAGCAGTCTCCATCGCCGTTTCAGACGGGGGTGATCCTGAGCAGGCCAGGGTTAGGGTTTCACCGACGAGCCCCAGCAGCGCTGGGCTGGCTGGGTGGCAGAGTTTACATTTTTCAATAACATTCCCCTCCCTCTTCCTTCCCTGTTCCCTGATATTTATTATTTCCCATCATAATGCCTTTTTCATTGTCACATAAACAACTCTCCCACTCCCCCTAACTGGAAACAATAGCTGCCCAGCCCGCCAGCCTCCACCGATGGCCTTGCTAAAGCCCAGGGCTCCGTTCTGATAAGCTCCTGTTACAGCCAGCGCACTCTGCTCCTGTGCAAAGTGGCTGGTTTCGTATCCCTGGGGATGCGGAGGGGAGTTGAGGAGGGCGTCAGAGCCCCCCAGGCTGCTCGAGCCCCCCCGGCTGCCCCACGCCGGGGCAGGAGCACCGTCTGCACGGGGGCCGGGCTGCACGCACCATGGAGCATCCTCAGTGCTGCCCTTCCTGGGGTCCCAGCTCTGTGCTCCCAAATCCACCCCAGCTTTGGAGAGACAAATTATAAGAAAAGGAGTAAAAAAAGCTTCCAGTCCAGCAGACCTGCTGGGCTTTGCTGCAAAAGCTGTTAGCGGTGGGTAATCTCCTCTTTTCCTGAGAGGCCGAGCGCATTAGGATGAAAACCCTTCTGGAGTAAGGCGCGCCCAGGTGTAACCTGGTGAATCACGTACCACAGCCCTTCAAATGTGCTCATCAGCACTCGCGCCTCCAGAGCTCTGCAAAGACCCTTTAACGGGGGAGCGATGGAGGTGTGGGGACGAGGATCGGTGTGTCCCATCACCGCCAGCGCTCGCTGGAGCTCCTGGCCCAGCCTGTCCTTGGGACCAGGCTGCACACCCCGGGACTGGGAACAGCCGCTGGACGGTACCGTGCCAGAGCGGAGGCTCTGCGGCTCGAGAGCCCCGCGGGGGACGGAGAGGAGCCCTGGCACGGCGTGTGCTGGGCTACCACCAGCACCCGTCCCCCTGCTTGGCTGCAGCCACCTTAGAGGGGAACAGGCGGCCCCGAGCAGATCCCCTGCAAATCTCCCTGCTGGCTGTTTCGTCTCAGCTGCCGAGCTGTAAACCCCGTTTTCCCCCTTCCAGACATCGGTTCGGAGGTGTTGCTCTCCCAGGGGTAGGGGAGAACAGCCAGAACAAAAGCCTGACATCGCGGCCGGGTGCGCACCGGGTCCAGGGCTGAGCTGCACCCAGCGCAGCGACCCGGGACCCCGGCGCCTGGGGTTTGCAGCCAGGGCTGGGCAGGCAAGCGGCCAAACTCAAGCGGGAGCCCAACGCAGCTCCTGCTTTCCCCAGAGCTGGCAGCAGCAGGCAAGCCTTCCTGCCTGCAGACCCCGTGCACCGGCCCTTGGAGAGCACAGCGGGAGCTCGGGAACCTGCTCCTTCCCGGACACCGAACAGCCCCCGCTTCCCCAGCCCCTCCGTCTAATGGAAACTCTATCTCAGCAAACACTTGCTCCCTTTATATCTTTCTCCTTTTTTTTTTTTTTATGGGGAGGCCTTGGAGGACAGGGAATCGGAGGGGGCTGGCACTTCCCCCCTCCCCCTTGTCTCTCCAAAATAAAGGGATGCAGCTGGTGAGGCAGCACTTTCTGGAGCAGTATGGATGGGGTGAGAAAGTCATTACCTGCCTTGGGTTTCACTGTGGGAATGGCTGCACCTTTCACTGGGAACCGCTCGTGTCTGGGGGGACTTGAGAGGGGGAAGCGAAGGGGAGGTGGGGGCAAAGGGGCAAAAAAAGGTCTGCAAACCAAAAAGGGGAGGAAGAAAAAGGAAGGGATTATTATTTTTTTTTCGCATGTAGACATGTAGAGTCTGAAATAAATTACCTGTCTCCAAAAACAGTGCATTAGGAGGAATAATCGATTGAACACGCCACAAACTCTTATTTTATGGCTCTGTAAGCCTGACTGGTGCTGGGGAAGTGGGGGAAGAGAGAAGCTGTTATGCACAACAGAGGGGACACTTCAGGGGGAAGATTTTTATGTCTTGCCTTTTTTCTTTTCTTTCTTCTTTTTTTTTTTGTTCCTCTCCTCTCTCGTTTCGTAGGGTATTTTTTTTTTTGTTTCACTTTTTTTAATCTCCTCTTGGGAAATTTCCCCTTTGTTCTGTTGTGGGGAAGAAAACTGGATTGTGTTTCTCCTGCTCCTGACTAAAAGAAATGACATCAGCCTGATGTGTTTAAGCATCTCTTCCCTTCTGCAGTCCTTACCCCTCCCTTACCCGAACTGCTCAGTAATTTAGAGGTTAATAAGGGATTATTATTTTCTTTCCCCTATTTGTGATTTTGAAGGATGGAAGCTTGGCACGGCGCTGGCAGAGAGGAAGCAGCGGGATGCGCCCATCCGCAGAGCACGGGCTGGTTTCCTCCCCCCAGCTTGCAGTGGTCCCCGTGGAGCATCCCGACCCCTTCTCCGGCACCCCTGGCTGCCAGCCCATCCACAGGGACCGCTCTCCTGCATCCCTTCGCACCGGAGCTACGAACTGCACCTGGAGCTTCCCCTAGTGAGATGGCAGCGAGACAGGGTCCCCAGACAGTTTGAGGGCCTGGATTCTGCACCCCCCCCATCCCAAGAGGCAGGCGGACACCTCCCCGTCTCACCGGCGTGTGGGCGAGGAGCCCCAGGCAGCCCCGAGACCCTCCAGGCTCTCAGAGCGGCCGGAGCCCGGAGAGCAAGCACAGGGCCGAGGTGGAGAGACATGAGAACAAAGGGGCAGAAATTAAAAGACGATTTCCAGAGCCAAAAATAAATATGTGAACAAGCACAAGAACGCGGCAGCAACTGGGGGAACGTGAGGATTTCTGACAAGTTCCCAGCCCAACAGTGACATTCGCCAGGAGGGTCATTAACTCCCCCAGTGGGAGGAGACATTCAGCTTTTTCAGAAGCCCCTGGGTCACTTCCTCGGGGTTTTCTGCCTCCCCGATGCTCCCTTCCAGCACCCCGAGGGGCCGGGTTCACAGCTGGCTCTGCCCCGAGGGAGTACAGGCTGCAGGAGCAGATACCCGCACTCCTCTGCCCATTTCCCCCGTGACTCCGAGTCCTCTAAGAGCCACCTGAGGCTGAAGAGCAGCGTCCTGAGAAAGCCGTGGTGGGACCCGCTGGATGGCCACAATCCTGGAGAGCTCGCAGCTGCAGTGGAAGTGCTAAAAGCGGCTGTCAGGAGCCGAGGCTGAGGGAAGGACTCCAGCCTCGGGGAGAAGCGGGTCTGGAGCAAGCGGCGATGTGCACTGAGCAAGCCCTGTGCGAAAACACGTTCTTCTGTGGTCAGAGCACGGTTCTTCCCCGTTTGCTCAGACCAATGGGCCACGAAGCGACCAGATTTCAGGGGAACCAAATGTCAGGCAACTTCTAGTTATTCGGCTAAACATGGATTTAGGGCCACGCTCTTGCCTAGTCGGGAAAGCCCCTCCTGCTGCCCGTGCAGCGGCCGGGGAGGGAGAAGCACTCGGCCTCCCCGAGGGGACCACAGCCGGGCAGCTCGCTGACCTTGGCAATGCCTTACAAGTGCCCTAAATCTCACTAGAAAAACACAACCGCCTTTTCAGGGCCCAAAACTCAAGGTCACATTGCGTACCTGGAGCCAGACATGCCAACCGCAGGTGAGTCAGCAGCTCTGGGAAGATGCCGTGCCTTGCCCGAAGGTGCTCCGCAGGAGACATCATTAACCTTAAGGATTCAGCCGACTCAATCGCCTGCTTGTGTTATCCATAATTAAAGTTGCACTGAGAAAATAAATCTTGTTCCCCACTAATATGACGGAGGAGCGTGTTAAATTATGGCTCAGTTTATCAAATGATTGCCCAATGCAGCTACCTTCTTTAATAACTTATGATAAAACATGTCATAAAATGATTTGGGAATTAATACCTACTGGATGATGCTGTGACAAACTGCTATAATATGTTTCGCTACAGGACGGTGCATGTTCTTGTTTTATTTAAAGAAGCTGCAAGTGGATTTAGTGTTCATGTAAATAAGGTGCTGATTGACAGGCGAGGGCTTAAGAGAGCCTGTGGGTGGAAGAAGAGAATTGCCCTCGCAGCTTTGCCGGCATTGCTTTCCGATACTCCCCACTCCCACGCTTTTCCACTGATGCCTGATGGATACCCGCACCATTTCTGCCCTGTTACGTCCCTTCCTCCCTTTCCCCTTTCGCCCCCTCCCGCGCACCTTCCTCCGATAACCTCTGGGATGGCAGCACCTGAGTCCAGCCCCCCCAGCTCCAGGCAGCGGGGCTCCGGGGCTGACCTGAAGTCATGTTAACAGCTGGAGGTGGACACGGTGGTTTCCACCTCATCCTCACTTGGAAGTGTTTACAGTGGTTTGAGGAAACTCGTCAAAACGCAACCGTCGGGAACTGCCGAAGACACCAAACGGAAATCGAGAGAGAGGAACAAATAAAAAAAAAAAAAAAAGAAGAAAAAACATCCTGTAAAAATATCACTCTGTTACACGGGTCACATTTGATTATCTCCTATGAAAACTGAGTTCTCAGCAGGAGATGTAAATTTTTCACAGTGCAAATCTGCTGTCAGACTCTGCAGGGACTTCCCCGGAGGAGCTCTCATCGCAAGCCCCCTCCCGCTCCTTCCTAAACCCCTCAGCAGCACCCTAGGGCTCCACGAAGGCGCTTACAGCCACCCCAGGCCCTCCCCGGTGCCCAGCGCCGGCGTGGCACCTCCTGGCAAGCCCTGTCCTGGCAGGGGCAGCGTCCAGGCAGCACACCCGGTGCGGGCAGCCAGGCCTCCCGAGCAGCGGCAGCAGCCGTGCCCCAGCTCCAGCCACGGGAGCGAGAGGCAGTGTCATGGGGAAAAGAAAATCAAGAATCTTTTTTTCACCTTCCACCAAACCGGGAGTTTTAAGAGTCACATTTACCTTCTCGCTTAGACACAGCACCACGCAGCCCATCAGCAACGAGCTGTGAACTGCGCCCACCTCCCTAAGGCAACCCACACGTGATGCCCCAGTTGCAGCTGCATCTGTCCCGCTGACCAAGTGACCGGTGTCCCTGCTGACCCCCAAACACCCCCCAGCTTCCCTCCGGAGGGCCGGAGGGGCTCCCACAGGTCCACGGTCAGCTGCTCTCCCGGGCTTTGCAGCCAGCAAACATTAAATAACCCGTGGGAGCAGATCCTGCTGCGGAAGCCCAGCTCTCCACCTCCAGGACATGATGCTCACCATCTGTCCCACCAGCCTGGGTCTCGGGAGGAGGAGGAAGGCAGGCTGCTGCGGCTGGGCAAGCTGCTCCCGAGCCCCCGGGAGCTGCAGCCCCCCGCGCTCCCCAGGGCGGTGCTGGCTGCCAGTAGCACCCCTATAAAGTCGCAAAGCAGCTCTCATAATTGGCCCCTGTTTTCCCACTCTCATAAATGTCCAAAGCATTCTCATTTTAGACTGAAATTCCCCACGTTTAATCCCCGCCCAAAGGAGAATGTCTGCGGGGAAAGTCTGAGCAAATTTCCTTCATCCATTTGCAATTTATCAGCAAAAAAAAAAGGGAGAAAAACCAACTCTTTTTCTAAAGTAAAAATAGTCTAACCACACTTTTATAAAAAAATCATGGCTAAAGCAAAACAGCAAAAGTTTGTAACTTGACTCCTGGATAGAACCACAAGCTTTACAAGGTTGGGGGGGTGGGGGCATGCTTTAAAAATAAATAAATAAAAATTCCCACATTGTAAACTAAATTAGATAAATACCACAAAACAAATATTGCATGTACTCGGGTCCTCAAACAATCGGCTCAGCCCCTGCCCAGTGTCCTGTTTTGTCTTTGTTAGCCATGAAAATTCGGGTAATTGTGCTTGCTGCCAGGAGCCTTAGCAGAAACAGCTAGATTTAAGTAAATATTAGAGAATATCCATAGGAAACACATTTCAAGTCGATAAGCACAAATATATGCGCTACTAACCTCACTCAACAAGTCGCGTTCATCCACAGGCAACACGGAAACGCGCAGCGTGACTTGCTCGCCCAGTAAAGCTGCTTCAATTTCGACTGCCAAATTCTTGAGGTAAATTGCTTACAAATGGGCCCTGAATGGGTAAAAGTTACTTGCTACAACTGCTCAGTTAAAAAAAAATTTATTTTTTTTTGGGGGAATAATTACTTTAATTAAAATCACACTCTGCAGACAATTCATGGGTGAGGAAAACCCCCGAAGCGCAGGCTGGCTGAAGGGGACGCGCGAGCTGTTCGCCCGAGCAGTGGTTTCTCGCACGCCCGGGGAGCGCCTCCCACGCACGGCCCAGGCAGGAGGTCCCATCCAGCGCGGACCAACTTCTCCTGCCGCCGCTGGTGGTGCTGCCCGCGGCCGTTCTCTTTCAGCCCGCATCAAAAACTGAAAGAGAAGCCTGCTGCCCTGACTTGGATCCATCTCAGCCACGGCAATCCAACAGAAGTGGTTGCAACCCAAGCTTTTGAGGTTTGAAACTCTCCCCATCCCCTGGCGAGCGCCGTGGGGGGGGTCTCCAGGTGCCATCGGATGTGACATGCAGGGCTGTGGGCGAGAATGGGGAGGGGGAAGGTCGCCCACCCGCTGCTGCTGAAGGAGCTGGAGAGAAACCACGATGCTGAAAGCAAAAGCGGGGGTACAAGAACAGCCAGCACGGCAGCAGGAGGCCAGGGTGCAGGAGAAGAGATAAAAGGCAGCCGGGAAGACAAGGTGACAAGAGTGACAGGGGACACCCACGAGCAAGCCCTTTGCTCCCCAGGGGACGCGAGACCCGTCCTCCAGCAGGACACGCGGACCACCCGCGCTCCGGCAGAGCAGCTTGGCCTGATGGAGCGGGAAGAGGAGCAGATCCTGCTGGCGGTGATGGCGGCTTCTTCCAGGCTGACACATGCTGGGTTCACACGCTGGATGCAAGATGCAGTTGTGCAACTAGAGCTTGGTGCGATTTGCAAAGTTAGAAACGAGGAAGAAAATCAGCAACTTTTTTTTACAACTTCATTTGCCAAGAAACCCTCTCCCCTCTCTGTTTTTCATCTGGGGAGAGTTTTGAATTTCCATGTACTCGTTTCCTTTTTACATTCCAGTCTCCTCTCTCCAGTCTGTGCGCTGATGCTCGTTGCCCAGACGCTCTCGCAGCTCGTCTGACACATGCGATGCCTTCCCAGGGAAGATGCAGCCCTGCCACCTGCCCCGCTGCCTCCGCTCCCGGCAGCCCCTGCCTCTCCCTTCCCTCCTCCTGCATGGCCCTGGGGTGAAGCAGGACTGGGGAGAGTGGGAAAAGGAGGTTTTGAGGGGAGGGAGCCGGGGTCTAGCAAATTCCCCACTCCCCAGGCAGGGTGTGGGTGCTTGTGCCCTGCACGTCCCCTCCACGCCGGTCCCTGGGTGCCGGGAGAGGGTGGATGCCCGCGCTGTAAAATGGTGCAGGGGGGAAGAGAGGGACCCCCAGGCAGGACCCCCAAACCCTGCCGAGACCTCATTTCGCCACCGCCGCTCTTCCCTGCGCCCAGCCAGTGAGTCCGGCGAGCCTCCGTGTGCCCACCCCACCCGCCCTGTCGGAGGGGGTCACTTCATCCCTCGTGCCCCCGAGCCCGGCGGAAGAGGCAGCCAGGGCACCAGCTCCTCAACCCAACTGATTTCACAAGAGGACATTTGAGCATCGCCTAAGACTGTTTAAACCTGATATGATCCCATAAATTGTGCCTACCTTAACTCGTACTAAACAGAATTGGCTGAAACTGTTGTAACCGAGCTGTAAGTCAGTTCATCTAGCTCCTTCCCAGTCTCTTCTAAATGGGGGCTTAGGGGAAAAAGAGCCATCAAGGAGCTCAAACTAGTAATAATAGTGTTACGTTGCAGTAGAGAAAATTAAAGTTAAACATTAGGGAAACCTTTATAACTCTAACTAGAGTTCAGATGGTGGAACAAGCTGCACAGGGAGATTGCTGAATTGCTTTCCCCAGAGATATTCAAAGATAAGGCTAAGTACACATCTGACAAGGATGGTTTGCCAGCCTGATGCAGAGGATAAAATGGAGCAGGTAAGCTGGTAAAGGTTCTTTCCAGCCCTAATAACTCCGTGCAGGGCCCCTTCGCACTGGAACATCATAAAACATCCTCATTTTTCACAGCCTCTTGCCCAGAAACGCGCCCGCAGAGCACTTTCCAGTGCTAAGTGACACAGAAACAAGGCTCCGGCACCGTGAGCACTAAGCGGCCGGTCGGTGCTCAGGAACTCAAGAGGGCTGCAGGAAACGTAAAAGCTCAGAACAAAGAAATCCGTAGTAACGTGTGTCTAGGGAAATTGCTGGACGACCAGAACGCCTCCAGGAGGACTTTAAACCTCTCGTCCAGAAGGCTGCACTGCTGGGACAGCGGAAGCAGAACCAGCAACCCGGCATTTGAACCGCCGACGGTTTTCTCATGAAGCCACTTTGACAAATATATAGTCCATCTGCCTTCCCGTCTCTTTGCTTTTTAAGCTGCAAATACACAGCACAGGCTGAGGTCTGCTGGAGCTGCGGCAGCATCCGTTGCGCCTCCGAGGGTCTCTGCTCCTCCGGCCACAGCACAGGTCACCCCTCCCTCGCGTGCCGCCTGCTCCTTGTGCCAGCGAGAGCCATTTCTCTGCTGCTCCGTGTGTTGGGATGGAGGACACGGGAGGCCCCCCTCGCCTCCGCAGTGGCCCTGGGCACAGAGCCGGGATGCTGGTTCCCCATAAAGCCCCGGCGGGCTGCCGTGTGGCGCCGAGCAGGGGCATGCCTCGCTGCAACACCCAAAAAAGTCCTTCAGCTAGGAAGAGAGGAAAGAAGAGGAGGAAGGAGAAGAGGATGCTTCCCAGAGCTCACCGAGGAGGCGAGAGAGCAGGTTGGGGAGCTCCCGGCAGCCGGCCGGGCGCACCAGGAGGGGGCCCCAGCTCCCTTCCCCGGGACGGAGCCCCCGCTTCAGCCCACACCATGGAGAGGGGTGGGGGAAGAGGCTGGAACCAGCAGATAATCTCTCAATCAGCCCTAGCTAATTTGTAAGGCATTACTGAAATGTCGACTGTACATATGTTAGTGTTAAGTCAAGTGGAAGGTATGCTCAAAATGTGATAAAGAAGTGGCTCAAGGAAAGAGGAGGAGCACGGCCGATAAAGAGAAGGACCGGGGCCACGCCGTGCCGTGACCGCAAGTGCCCGCTGACAACGTGATGGGGGATCTTATCGGCGATGCGGTCCGGATGCGTCTCATTCCTTCACCGTCCCCAGCACGAGCAAACCCACGGGGGATCCCTGGACAGTGATATTTGCCCAGTTTCTCCGGAAATTTCACCCATAGAGCAGTGTAAGGGACAGCTGAGATATGAGTGAAGGGCGGCACAAGTGCGCAAGCAAAGCAAGCAGAGGTACGGCTGAGGTTTTCTCTTTCATGCTGCTTTGGGGTATTTCTTCCGCTGTGACCTCCCTGGTCCCTGCGATCTCCAGCACAGCTGGACAAACCAGTGGCCCGAGCCAGGGTGTTCTGCATCTGCTCCCCTTCGCCGTGGCTATACAGGAGCCCTCTTCTTGGATTGATCCCAATGCCGCAGCTTTGAAATTCTGGGAGAGAGAGAGAAGGAGAAGGCTTTGCCTGGCCAGCAGATCCCTCCCAGGACTTCAAAGCCTCTTGGATTCATCCCAAAACAAAATAAGATTTCTTTAATTTTCCAGCAGGATACGGGGAGAAGCCTCCCTGCCAATCTCTGCTGTGCGCCTTTGCAGAGCCAGCGAGCTGGGCAGCCGCGCGCTCCCCTCTCCCTGCATCTCAGAAGGGGAAAGTACATCGTCTCCTCCTACCTCAGCTAAAAACAGATGCAGAAGATCGAATGCCAGAAAGATTGGCAGCAGGAAACTGGATTTCTTCTTCGTTCCAGCAATTTGATATATACACGTGCAGCCTGACTTCGATTTCGGTAGCGCCGGGATCCAGAGGTGGGTGTGCAGCCCAGCTTCCAGCTGCTACGGAGGCAGGAGAGCGCTTGTGTTTAATGGCTGTCATATTAGCAGTTGCTATTTAATATTTGATGTTTAGTCTGGTTTGTCTGCTTTTCCCTTTAGGATCCGGTCTATTCCAAACAGAGCCAAAACAGGCTTAGAAAGGAACCAGGTTCAAAGATAGACACAAATTGATTTCAGACTGGCCAGGCGGCTAACGCGCCTTCCCACCCGAAAGCAGGGTTCAGCTTCTGGCTGGCGTCGACTGTTTCTGGGATCCTCGGACATCTGCAGTACTGCTGGAGGGGACAGGGGGCTCTGAAAGATGGGAGAACGGGCTCCGAGTCCAAATCTGGGGATCTTTCACCTCATCATATGAAGATTCATGGCCCCAGAGAGGCACCAGATGGAGCCGCTGGTGGGAAAGGTCTCGCTTGCCTTGTCCTACCTTTGGGATGGAGTGACAGCCACCCAGCTTGGGGAATGCCAGCGGAGCCTGGCTCCCGCCAACAGCCACGGATACATGCTCCTGCAGAAAAACCAACACTATCAGGGATTTCCTCCAATTCTTAGAAACTATTTAAAAAAAAAAAATCCAAAAGCAATCCCAGTATCACTGGCATCTCCTTGGCAAGGTGTGGAGGTGTAACACTGGTGCGTGTTTTACAGTTCATGAGCTACAGGCAGCTGGAAAAATAGTTAACGTTCCTGTTTTACATGCTCCAGCCTGGTTTTGCAGGGAGCAGGTCTAGCAGCTGAACTCTGCCAGAACAGGCAACTGCAGGTATTTAACTTAAGAATGAGATTTGGACCATGATGCACCATGGTCTCTGAGGTTTCTTGACACCCTGGAAATCACAGGGAGGATCTGGTCTCAGGAGGCTCAGCTTTATGGAACAGATGAGTCTAGTGCTTCGAGGTTTAGAGAGAGGCATGGGAAATAGCACGAGTAGGAGCAAATACATTGACTTAGGAGGCTCCTGGACAAGGTTACCTTCTGCCTCCTAGGCTAAGCTATTCCTTGATGTGGCTAAAACGGGGCATCTGCGAAAAAATAAAGGACAAGAACAAGGGTAGATGCATGGAAGGGACGTATCCACCATCCGGGCCCTTCCTGCCCCCCTGGCGCAGAGCGGGCACCCCCAGCCACCTGCCCAGCTCATGCCCTGGGATGCACGGAGGCTCCCCGTGCCGCTGGCCGTAAGAAAGCAGCCTTGCTCTTCCCAGGACATGCGGCCTCAGCCCAAACCTGCCCATCCTACCGTGGAGCGGGACACATCCCATCCTGGAAAAAGACACCAGCCATTTTCAGATCTGCTCAGCTCCCTCTTCCCTACCCCTGCATCCTTGGACCCCAGGGGGAGAGGCAGACTTATTTTTTTCTTGCCTAAATGAAGAGCAGGGTAACCCTAAAGCGACCCCAGATGCCTGCGCTGACCTCCTCACCCAGCGAGCCTTCCAGAGCCGCTGCTCACCAAGAGCTCCGCGGCCAAGGCCAGACACCCGGGAGCCGGGGGCGGCTGGGGGAGGATTAGGAGCCAAAATATCCCGATTCCTCCGAGGGTGACAATGCAGCAGGGACGGGGCCGGCCGGCAGGCTCCTCCGGAGCACTCACCCTGCAGTGCCACCACTGCCTCGGGGCTCAGATCGGGGACAGCTGGGCGGGCAGCGGGCTCTGTGCTAAACACCAGGCTTTTCGGCCGGTCAGCCATCCCCAAGCCTCAGCCAGCTCTGACTTGAAATGCAAAGTCCACCCGGCCCCTGGCTCTCAGGACAGATCAGGCAGGATGGGTATGTGATTTTTGGTCTAATCCAGTATCTAGCTGCCTGTAGCGCTGAGGAAGAGGGTTGGGGAGCCTGAGGCACGAGGCACTTTCTCACCCGCTGTCTGTACACGTAAGCGACTTGTGCTTCTGGAGGTGATGCCCAAAGCAAGGCCGGAGGGAAGCCCAGGCCTAAGATGCTTCGGGCACCAGAGGCAGGGGCAGTTCCTTACGGTCTCCTTCAGGTGACAGATCCACTGCGGCGGCACTGTGGTCTCACGGCTGCTTGTGAGTCAGGCTGGGGAACCGATCCAGCTGGAAATCATCCTGGGGAGGGGTAAGAAAAGGATTTGATGAGGTCAGATGCCTGAACCAGTTCTCAGCTTGTCTGCTCACTCCTGCTGCTGCAGGGAAGCAGGAGAGAGGGGCTGGGGAAAAGAAATAGGTGGGACCAGCGCTTTCAGCAAGAACCATATGTCGGACGTGCGTGAGCAGAGATCTGTGCCCTCTGGATTTTAGCTTTGGCTCCTCTCGCCTGCTCTGGGCAGTGCTTTCGCAGCCTTCGGCGCGGATGGAGGTGGTTCGCCTACCTGGTAAACTGCAGATGTTCGGCAGTCCCGGGCGCGGGCTGTGGCGGGGGACGCCTCCAGCCCAGCGCCTTCGCGCCTGTCACCGCCGCCAGCCCCGCGAGGACACAGCAAAAGGAGAAGGCACATGGGAGGTTGAATTTGTTATTAATATCAAACACATGGGCAAACAACGTTCCTCAAGCAGTATCACAGGGCCAGTCAAAACCACAGCATGGACAAACAGCACAAAGAGCCTTAGAAGGCTTCAAAACCTGGATTGTAAAAAGAAAAACCAAAAGCCTAAACTAGGAAGCAACAGTATGAATCATGGTGCATTTTAAACAAGGATATATTTAATTTCCAGTTTATGAAACCAGTTTTATTTATTTATGATTATGCTCCAGTGTTTAGCTTATATACAAAGTAATGACTCATTTCTGAAGTAGCTACAAGTCATATTTAAAATAGTACATTTCCTCCATGAGGAAATGAGAAAAACCAGTAGCCCTTTCGGTCCCATCAGCCGAGCATCAGAGGAGAAGGGTTTGATGTTTGCATCAGAAGATTTCCCTTGCTACCGTACCTCCGTGCTGTGGAAACAGCCTGTCCTCCGGGGTAGGAAACTCCTGTGCTGTTAACTAACCGCGCCGGGGAAAAGATGTGTCAGCAGTAAAGTTTGGCTTCTGAGCTTTAAGGCTACAAAGCAGTCCCTTGCCATAGCACCAGCCGCGCCGTAAGTGGGGCGTAGCAGAGATTTCGGTGTGGAGCAGGCAGGTTTTGCTGGAGTGGACCAAATCCGCAGCCTCCGTTGGGCCAGGGTCAGCTTGGGGACGGGAACGCGCCCCATCGCTGCCCCGGCTTCGCACACCTCGCGCGCTCAGTGCTTTGCTGCCCCGCAGTCCTTGTCTGCAGGCCTATGAATTTGCCCCTTCGGCTGCAACAATTAATCACATGGTTTTTCTGCCAATTAAACGTCTCCATTATGAAAAATAATATTTTAATGGAAAAAAAATTAGGTCCTGTCACAAATGATTTTTCCCCCGCTCCGTGCCACAGCCGGAGGCCGGCGCGTGTCCTGGGGCGATGCGATTCACTGGGCTGAGCCCTCCCTTCTCAGCTTTGTTTTCACCTCTTTTACCGTCCCTGTACCACGGCCCACACACCCCAGACGAAAGGACAGCACAGCCAGGACATCACAGCACAGGCTGCTGAGCCACCCCAGCAAGCACTGGTGTTCCTTTCCCCGCCCCCCCAAATGCAAAGCAAGGAGCCAGCATCCCCATCAGCGACATCCCAGGGCAGGGAGGTGGGCTCAGAGACCCTGAGCGCGGCTTGGCCCACGGCTCTCCACCACGGGGCATCACCGGGAGGCTGTAAGAGAGCCAGTGCTGCCACCCCACCTTGGCCAGGCCCCAGCTCCGGGGTCCCGGTGGCCCGGAGCCCCTCACCACTCGCCCCAGGGTGGGAGGGAGCCATGCGAAGCCTCTGGAGGAAGCGCAATCAGGCTGCTATTTAAGGCCTATTATCTCAGCTCTGCTACAGGCTTCCTGATAATTCCCTGAATTAGCCGGGCAGCTTTGTTCTCGAGTGTTTTTGTCAGATATCTTGGACTACACCGCAGGGAAGGGGGGCGGGATGGGACAGGGCAGGAGGAATGACGGGCACCACCGCTGCATGTTTACAAGTTCCTAGGCAGGAACTACAAGGCTAATTAATTTCTCATTAAGGAAGAAGTTGAAGGATAAAGAAGCATAAAACCAGAGCTTTGGGAGATGCTGTGGAGTCCAAAGACATGCGTACGTGTCTTTCCCTTTCATCCATGAGAATGGGCCCCTTTCATGCAGCAAGCATCTTGTTTTCTGGTTCTCCCTTTCATCACGAACACTCTGCCTTCCCAGACCTCCTCTCCAGCCGCTTTAGGGGCTGTGGGGCTGGGCAAACCGCAAATCACCGTAGCCCCACAGGGCAGGCAAAACCAAGGGATTTCTGGAAAAAGCGCAGAGTCCCAGCGTGACACAGTGCTGCTGGCTGGGATCCCGTCCTGGAATTCCCAGGGTGGATTTCCATCCCTGGAAACACCCAAGGTCAGGTTGGACGGGGCTCTGAGCAACCTGCTCTAGCTGGGGATGTCCCTGCTCACTGCAGGGGTGGGACTGGATGGCCTCTGAAGGCCCCTTCCAGCCCAAACCAGTCTGAGATCCCATGGATCCACATCTCGGGCACTGCTGCAGCTGCATCCATCCCCTGGCCAGAGCATGGCTTCACCCAGCCCCATCCTCCCCTGCTGCAACACATGAAATGGAGAGTATAAGGAGAAGAAAAGCTGGTGTTGCTTCTCCACCCCTGCAGAGAGCCAGGGGTGAGCTGGGGACCCTTCCAGGTGGTGTCATCCCAGTCATCTTTATAACAGCAGCAGGGAAAGAGCTCCATGAACCTTGCATGACTTCCACGAGAAGTACCTGCTCAGGTTTGCACTCGAGTCCCCCTGTGCTGTACCTGTCCCTTGGGGGCTGTGCTGACCCCGGGGTGGTTTCCTTGGGTGAGCTGGGGTGGGAAATGACTGGGATAGGAGCAGCTGCATCCCTGTTACTGGACAGGGAAGATTTGGGAGCTAAAGCAGCACCCAGAGGTCTTGAAGTCTGGATGTCATTTAGGTGAGATCGTTCTATGGCCTCACGGGAAGATCAAAGCCCAGGGTGAGCAGACCTCAGCCCCCTCCCACCAGCCATGGGACCTGGTCAGGCCACCACGAGCTGCACCACAAGCAGCCTCCAAAGCCGACGCGAGGGACGGGCCACCCAGCAGGCAGCAAACCCCCAGTGCACCCAGCCCCGGGGGCTGGCCCCTGCCAGCCACCCCATCCTGTCCAGGGGAAAAAGAAACCCTTTGCCAAGGTTTTATTTCACCTTGCTGTTGCAACACTCCACAAACAACCCAGGACCGCCTGGCTCCTCTGATGTGGCTGGAGGCTGTGGGCTGACACAAGCGGTTCAGCAAGGCATCTTTCTTGTAGATGGGATTTGCCTCACGCCATAGATTTTAAGTACTGTGAAAACTGGCCCATTTTGCTGTGTTCGACAGAGTGCGTATTTTATAAGATACCTTGTCTCAAGCACATTAGCTAAGCAAACATTACATTTTATCAGGCGAATAACGAATGAGAGGATAATGGATATATGTTTCTTACCTACGGTTCTTGGAACACGAGTGAGGAAAGTGGGTGTTTCCCAAGGACGGCAGGGTTGTGAGGAGCTGGCAGTGGTGGAGGTCTCCCCGGACCGTGACGGTGGCCGTGGGAGCACTGGGGAGCCTGTGGCTGCTCAGTGGGGTGGGGCAGCATCCCTCTGCAGGGCTGGGGGGCTGCACGGCGAGATGGGGCACAGCCAGCGCTGAGCAGGAGGGAGGACTACAGGGCTTTCTCCTTCCCATCGGCCCCAGCCCCTGAAGCTCAGGAGCGCATATGCAGAACTCATGAAAATTTCTTCTCTCTCATTTACAGAAGGTTTTTCTTTTTTTTTTTTCCCCCAGCTTGGAATTCAGTTAGCTGCAGTTTTCATGCACAAAGTGCCTGAATTGGCCAGAGTTAGGAGAGGTCCAGCCCTTCCCCGCTCCCCCAAGGTGCTGGGGGAAATCACACAGTTCATTTTTTCTGGCTGCAGAATGCCTTTTCCTTTGCATTCTTCATCTCTCAGGTACTTAATCACCATGTTTCCTATTCATATGTCTGGTCATTTCACTTGTGTCAGGGCTCCTTAACTAGGAAATATCAAGATGTTTTCACCCTAGAAAGCTGAGAAGCATATAATTAGCCACCCAGGTAATAAATTACCTGTGCTGGCGACAGCCCACTGGGGGAACCTTTATTCTCCATCTCATCCTATTATGCTGAGCCAATTTAGCACATCTGTAGTTGTTTTAAAATAGTAATTTAGATGGAATCATAGCAAAAGGAAGCTTATTAACAACTTAGCTGCCAAGAGAAAGATGGAAGGGATGGAGGTTGCCATGGAGGGAGAGGTTTGTTCCTGGCTGGAGGACAATGCTTCAGGGGAAGACAAATCTCGCTGGTGCCTCCAGTCCCTTTGCTCGGAGAGCAGGCATGCGCCACGCTCCCCGCTCCAGCCCACCCTGGACCTCCAGCCCCCAAGCAGGGCTGGGGGACCTGCCACGATGCCGGGGTGGGAACCGCACAGGCACTTGGCTGTCGCATGACCCATGTCTTCTGCATGTGGGAGAGGACCTGGGGATGCCACCTCCTTCGACCATTCTGTTACTGAGCCCTGGACAGACCTGTGACACCCCCCCACCCCAGCCTCCAACACCCTCCCTGGCTCACCGTGAGGACAAACGCAGGACAGCAGTGATATTTAGCTGGCGAGGCTTCCCAAGGTCCCCAGCTGGCAGAGTTGTTCCCCAGGGCTGTTAGCGCACGGTCCCCAGCTGCAGGACCTCGGGGCTCTGCTCCTTTGGAGACCGTCCAAGCCTGGCACTGCTGCGTGGGGCACCAGGCTCTGCAGGTGAGAACCGCAGCGGACAGCTGAGACCTCAGGCCACTGGCCAACTAGAAAATACCGAGAGCAACTGCTGGGAAGAAAAGAGCAGCTCCAGCCTGGAGGGAGAAGAGACAGAATTAATATCAGTGCATGTGTAAATAAAAGCAGCCAGTTTCTGCCTCCACACGGCAGAGCTGTAATCCCAGTGCAACCATCTAGGTCAATGTTTGTAATGAGAGCGCGTTCTCCAAGCTCCCACCTAACAGCCTCAAACAGAGGATCGCTGAAGTGCATTCAGCAGACCCAGCGTCTGCTCAGATGGGCACTTAGCCAGCCAGCACCCTTACCTAATGCTCCCCGTGCATCACTTGGGCGAGACTTGCTTTGACCGCTCCATCATGATCAACAGGGAGGTTTGCTCAGCGGACACTCAGGTTCCCAGCGCTGCCCACTGATGACAAGTGCAAACCAAGGGGTTTGTGCCTTGGCACCATCTGCTGAGTAGCTGAACCGTTCATTTCACCAAGCCAGCCTTGCCTCCTTCCTAATTCTCCTCACTATCCATCATCCAAGCCCTCCGTCTTTGTTGCAATGGTCAGAGAGCTGCGCAAGAGCTCTCCACTTCAGAGAGGAACAAGCACGCTGCTGTAAACCTTCCCCATCCCACTGCCAGTTTGGAATTCATTCCCTCCCCATGCTGCTATGGGGCGTTTCACAGTTACGATAGGATGAGGGGGAACACACATCATTTTTTAGCCTAGAATAAGAGACAGAAGAGCCCTCAGGTCCACTTTGAATCCCAAGCAGGTGTTCATCTGGACATCACCACCCTCGCACGCACCTACACCAGTGAACAAAGTGGGCTAGAGACCTTTCTTTGGCTCCGAGACCTCTTCCACTGCTCGGCCTATCCACAAAGAGCAGAGTTGTTCTCCTCCTCAGCAGGGCGGCTGCATCCATCGCCTTTGGGAACACGCTCACACCGAGCTGTGCCTGTGCAGAGCCTGGGGTTCCCTCACCAGCGGGGTGAGCAGGGCACGGGGACACCACCACCACGGCAGAGGGCTGTGGGCCATACCCTGGGGCTGTCGATGCAGCCAGAGCACCCAGGTCTCCTGGAGACTTGCAAAGTGCCTGTGATCTCCCTGAGCAGAGGGACTGCGGCTGCTTTTGCAGCTGAGACTCAGGGTCTGGTCAAGGGCAGCAGGACACAGAAAAGCAGGTCTGGCAGAGGGAGCGCTGCCCGCCCACACACCAGCCCGTCCAGGGGCACTGGGAGCATTGGAAAATATGCCCGAGTCCCCCCTCCCAGCTCCCTGCCCACACGCGGCTGGCTCCAGCCGGGCCCCCAGTTGGAGAGCTCAGGCACCCCGCAAGAGGCTGTTCTCGTGGCCCTTTTCCAGCAGGACAGTTAATCCTAGCCTGACTCTTTGCAACAAGGACCAAAACCCACATGAAAGAGACTATTTTTCCAATTTCCTTCCTTGTCTGGCAGCCTGGAGAGCACATCTACTTTGAATAAAGCATCCTGGCATTCTCCCTGCCATCACCTAACCACTGATTGCTGCTTCAGCTCCCTCCCTGCCTCTGCTGGAAGCTCATCTGTGCAGGAGGACCTGGCCTGGACCAGCATTAACCCTTCCAACTAAATGGGCTGTCAGTCACTGCTCAGAGCAGGCAGGGCTCTGAACTTCACACATCCTCCCAAGGCCACATACTGTTGGTTATTTTCTTCAAAACCAAACCTTAGCATCTTTTAGTAAACAAGGAATAAAAAGGATTTGCAGAACATTTCACTGAAGCCTTCTCCAGAGCACTGCTCTAAGCTGGCCTGGCCACTGCAGCAGATTACTTTTATAAAGGCATCCCCCATGCCATGGAAATTGGATCATCCCCAGGTGGTAGCCTGAGCATGAACTGGTTCCTGGCTTGCTGGGACACTTGGGCTTAGGGAAAGCTTGGAGGTTGTGAGGGTGAGCAGCAGATTTGCCTAAAAAAGGCAGAGCAAAGCACATGAGAGGAAGCTGTTCCCTGCAGTTTTATTTTTCCTTTCTTATTCCTTATTTACACAGGTTTTTCGAGCTCCGCTCTCATATTTTTGCCCTTTGCAAATGGAAAAGAGTAACACAACATGCCAAAGTCCTGACCCTGAATAACTATGTGCAATATCCCTCTATATCAACTCACCAAGCTCATATCCAGTTAATCAGCTCCTGGAAAACCAAGTCACACACATACTCTTTATGCTCCAAAGAAGGGGTTTTTCATACATTTAGATGGAGGCCAGCAATGCCTCTCTTCCATTTCATTCGGATGCCTCGGCTGCGTGCGTATCTCTGGAGCGGGGCCCCATGCGGAGGACAAGGCATGCCTGAAGCCTCCAGAAGCTCACCTCCCATCCCAGAGGTGCCCATCTTACAGACTGGCGCTCCCACTCTCTCCTCTGGCCAGATGGCTCACTGCAGCAGGCTGTTGTCAAATTACCACTTTCTGGAACTGCTCAATGTATCATTTGCCTTATGCTTTCACTGAACGGATCATTGACCCCACTTCTTCCTCATTGTCTTTGATTATCTGAGGACACCCCATTCACTGCCTCATACAGAGTTCCCAAGGGGATCCCACCCCTTCCATGCATGAAACCAAAGCAAACATCCTCTCCCTTTTCAGAAGTCTGGATCCGTCCCTCTGATGAACCATTCCTCCATATTCACATTTCACTAAAGGATGGGGAGTGGAGGAATGGTGGTGGGTTTAGTCAACTGTAGATCCATGAGAACAGGAAAATATCTACTTGCCTCAAACATTAGTTAGCAAATCAAATTACTCTCCACTTCATCTATATTATTTAGGCTTAATTGTATTACTGGAGCTGTAATACAGTGAAAATACAATTATTGGCAGACAGATTGCAAGAATGGCATCTTTAGGAAAGCAGGAAGAAAGGGCGCGTGGCTGGTATTGATGAAGAAGGGGCTGAGAGCTACCCTGTGCTGAGACAAAGACTTCCCTCCTGCAGGGACTCCAGTTCATATCCTAAATTAGGTTGCAGCTGACGTGAGCTGAAGGCTCTCCCTAGTCACCAGATTTTATTTGATATTACTAAGCTGCTGCACAGCCACCGGTGATTTGGATGCTGCAGAGGACCCGAGCGAGGACAGGGTCCGTTTTACCCGTCAGAGGCTCTATCGAACACCTCGCTTACCGTGCCAACGAACGCCCTGCTCTCCTACAGCATGCCGAGGACCAGGGAACGCGCCGATCACTCTTCCACATACAGTTATCAAACACACCATCCTAAGCGCCATTGCACAAGCCTTTCTCTCTGCACAGTCGTTACCCAGGGGACAGTCTTCGTTACTTACCGCTGCTCGGATGCCAGCGAGCGCGGGGCTGGTTCCTGCTCCTCTGTGCCATCTCAACGAACAAACCACCTGCCAAGGATTTACCGTGGAAAAGGGTTTTGGCCGTCAGACCTGCCCAACACCGCGCTTGCGACAGCGCCTGTGAGACTCTGCTAAAGTCAGAAGAGCATTTCCTCTTCAGAAGTTTAAAGACAAGTAAGACTCGGAATAATTAAAATCCCTTCTGCAATGCCATTAAATATAAATACAAATGGTGTTAATATCTCTGGTTACTACGAGAGCATTCCCAAGCACCCTCTAATTGTCTAATTAAATCACTAAGGGCTTAGGTTAGTGACAATGTAATCCTTAATGGTGCCTTGCTTGTACATTTATATAAGGTACTGTACAAGATGGTTGTTTATCTAATTAATCCCCAAGGTCAGATTCAGAGCTGGTGTGCAAGGTAATGTAATTTAGGTCCCTTGCATTTTGTCAGGCTTGCTCAGACCTACTTACACCCATTTGCTGCACTGAAGGAGGCGAAGCGATGCAGTGCGCGTGCCGTGGAGCGGGAGGGCATCCTCGGAGCACGTTCAAGGAGAGATGCCATCTTCTCTGCCCCGCTCTCATCCAGGCGCTGCCCCTCTCCAGCCTGCTGCTGTCCCTGCAAGGGTGGTCTGTAAGGGGAAGGGGGGAGCAGCGCCTGGTGCACATCAGGGCAGATCTCCCAAGCCAAAGGAGGGGTTGAGGGGTCTCAGACCCCCCTCCGGAGCCCATCAACCTGCTGCCTTGCTGCTTGGATGGAGCACTCCGCGCTGCAATGCTTTTGCGTACGACCATGATCTGGGATGGATGGAGAACTTTGTCCTGCAAGACAGTCGAGAGCAGGAGCAGATATTATCCTCCAGAATGAGCTGGAGAGGATGAAGCCACTCCTGCCCACATCTCCTCCCCATGACAGGGCCCCAGGGTGCCCGAGCCCCAGCCCCAGAGAACACAGGGCCAGGAGGGGACACCTGAGGAGGAGGAGGAGGAGGAGGAGGAGGAGGAGAGCCCCTCGCTGCCTCCCCGGCCATGCAGGCAGGGAGCAGGGCTCGGCAGAGGTGCCCAAAGCGCTGTGGCTGCTCCAGGGGTGACATTTAAAGACCAGACAGGAGCAGAGGGCAGGGGAACATCTGAGACCAGCACCCTGCCCTGCTTTGAGGCATACCAGCTCCTGCTGCTCCCGCTCCCGAGGAGCCCTCTCGCCAGATGAAGGGAGGCTCTAATGCCACTCATCACAAATGCCAAAAGAGAGGCAACTCTTTATTTCTCTCCCTTTGAAATTATGATTTCCACCCCCCTTCTAATGTTGGATCAGACAACATTGATCGCTTTGGATAGTAACTGTTCGGGCTGAATTCCTGGGCAGGCTGTCAAGTTGTCACAGATCGTCCATGTGCAGCGAGTGGATGGTGCTCCATTGTCCACAAATCAGGAACAGATGTGAACATCCTGACAGCCACGGGCTCCTGCTGCAGCCGAAATAAAAGAGAAGCCGAACTCCCAGAGACGATTGCTTCCCTCCCTCCCCACCCCATTTCTCACAATGAAATATGCAAAATGTTAAGAACAATGGGCACATTATGAATAAAGATTTGCCCAGCTGGGCAAATAATAACCCCTTCCCCATCGATGCCAGCCTTGACCCCCCGAACGATCCCCAAACTGGGCTGGCAGCCCTGCTGGAAAACCCTCCCCAGAAGAGGGGAAGGGAAGCTCCTTCCCCAAAACCCTCCCAGGTAAAGGGCAGTATTTCCAGCACACGCATATAGCGTGTCCTAATCCGAGCTGAATCCGGGGAGCAGCTCTAACAAATTTAACAAACAAGCGCGGCACGATGCTGCTAGCCCTGCTCATGGTCCCAGGAGCCCTGCTCGGAGACCTTTAAGACTATAGTTCAAACGTCTGGCCCTACCCAGCGTGAGTCACCGACTCGGAACTTGGCCCAATATAAATGTAGCTCCGCCGATGTAGCTGCGGTGCCAGGGCCGCGTCTTCATTTCCACGGTCAGGGGTGTATAATTCCCTCTTACATTCCTGGCTTTTCTGCTTTCTTTTCATTTGCACCATTGTAAATTTGTATTCACTCCGCTGAAAGCTGGAGCAATGTAAACAGTATTTGCAAGAAGAGGGCTGGCCTTTTTAAAAACTTCAACTGGTATCTTTTACCAGGACACATAAAGCAGAGAGCAGATTTCCGCTTATATTTGTTGTATTTCAAACAGAAGCAAATGTTTATGGCTGGGCTGTAAACCACGATAATGTGGGACAGATACTTTACAGAAGCCGCACTCGTAGACAAAGGAGAAGTAGAACCCGTGGGTTAGCTTGAAAGTTTGGCTTGCCTCTGCAACGCTGCTCCCACTTTAGACGCACTTACCGAGCATCAGTCACATCCCACACATTTATAAAATTACACACGCACTGAAGTCATGCACCGACAAAAATACACATGCACTGAGTCACACTTCTGTGAAATCTAGTTTGCGTCCGGTCCCACATTTATGCAATTTCACACACTCATGAATGGGGATGCTGGCAGCAGGGAACCCGGTGCACAGGAGCTGGAGCAGACCTCTCCACGCCACGTACACCTCGTGCATTTACAGCGTTTAGCTTCGAGCACCACCTCAAGCATCGCCTCTGCGAAACGGGGCGTGCGCTTACCCTTGCATCACCCAAACCGGCATCAAGACCAACGGGGGGATGGCGAGATCTCACTGCCATCCCCCGGATCACGGGAGACGGACGCAATTCGAGGGACACCATTCTCCATGGAGCACTAGGAAGCGCGAGCACCCCTCACACATCCCCGAGGCTTGAGCTGACGCATCGCTAATTCCTGCTGTCTCCTTGAGACCTTTCCTGACAAACAGTTTCGGTGACCCAGGAATGTTATCTTAGTAAATCAAAAACGTAAACATTTAGGTTCAGGACTGTGCTGAATGGATTTGAAAATGAGTTATGGTAGGAACCCGGTGAGGAGTCTGAGTTTGGCTTGGCAGTTGCCTTTGCCTGGAACCTGCTTTTCAAGATTAAATACGATACTCTGCAATACATCCAAAATGTCAATTACTCCAAGTCTCTCAGGTTTGCAATTACAGAATGCAAGTCATGTTCAGCATTTTATGAAACTGCTTTTTTTGGCAGGGACCATCTTTCTCTTATTGTAAAAAATAACTTTCAAATCAAAGCATTAAATCAAGGCACATACACTAGGAAGGGATGCTGGGCTGAGGCTGCACTGTAAACCCTTCCAGCACCGTAACTAGAAGGGAGCTGAGCGAGCCGGTTTCTGGTCTGGGGAACGAGAGCACCGAGTGGCAAATCAGGAGGAAAGAATGTGGAACCATCTCGGCTGAGGAACGCCTAATCCCACCATCATAGACTTAAATCCCACAATCTCCTTGTTATAACCCCCCACGGGGCAGGGGGAAGCGAGCCTCAAGAAAACACCTCTCCCGTCCCACCGGAATCCAAGAAATACTGTCATGGCTGGGGTTTTAGCATGCTACAGCAGCAGCTGCAGGCAATTTCTTTCAGGCTTTTCCAAGCTTTAGGTCTCTGCTGCCAAAGGCACTCTGACCCCTTTCTTCCTCCGCATCTGTAGGGTGGGGAGGCGAGTGCAACGAATTTGGGAACGCTGACGCGACCTCGTACTTACAGCGCTGAGCCGGGGCAGGACACTTGTTTGCAAGCGGTTGCATCCTTTGAGTGCTTGATGCGCTGGGAGCAAGGCGTGATTCCCTGCGAAGGTCAGGCACCGCTCCGTACAGACGCTGCCTGTATTGCAAAAAGGCAAATTCCCTGGCAAAGTTGTGATTAGAAGGGAGTGTATTTGTCCCTGAATGGGTGAGTCTGCTTTACGGGGAATCGCCTTCTTTCTATTGTGATTTTACTTGCAGCTTCCCAGTCTTTCAAGTCCCATGAGATCCTCCAAGGTCAGGGGGAACCTTCAGCGCTGGATCTTTAAAGATGCTTTGACTTGTGTCACTCCTCCTGAAGGGAAGAGCCAGCAGACCTGGTAAGACCTGTGCTTCAGGAGGCACCTCGGCCAGACGCACCATCAACCTCATCCAGGTTTTAATGAGAGTAGGGACGCTGACACCCACCCCGCCTCCCGGCAGCCCAACCAGATTCCTGGCTGGGCAGGAGATTTCCCGCCTGCTCTGGTTTCGGTCCTGCTGATGTTCCTGTCTCAGCCACTTACGCCCCGTTGCTGTGTGGGGTTAAGCCGGGGAGGCTCCACGCCAGGGCTGGGCACAGCCATCCCAGGCTCCGGATAAGCACTTCATCTGCGTACACATTTATTTCTTTCCGACGAGGAGCTTTGGCACGGGGTAGCCGGAGAGCTGCGAGATCCCAGATTTGACTGTTCCAGACCAGATTTGGTTGCTAAAAGCCCATCAGCAGCACCGCTCCCTCCTCGTGCCAGCCTTACACCAGGCATTAAAAGCACCAGTGCTTTTGTGCAGGGCGCTGAGATGCTGTCAGCCTCCCAGCTGGCCCCCAGCTCCCAGAGCTGCCACCTCAATCCTTTTCAACAGCATCAAACTCATTTACAGTAGGGTAAGGGAAAGGGAGCGCACATCTGGCAGAGGCACTAGGAGGCAGGAACCAGAAGCTGAGCAAGGACTGAAGCTGGCCAAGGAGTCTTAAAAAACCCTGCAGTTGGACTCGCGAGCGCCATTCCTCCGGACCCTGCCGTGGGCTTGGGCCCCTTTTGGATGCTCTTCCCAGGGATGCAGGTGCACGGTGTTAAGAGATCATTTCCTGTTTGCACCGCAGCTTCGGGGATGGATTTACCGCTGGGCTAAGTTCACCCTCCTTTGCTCTCAATCTCTTTTCTTTGCTCGCCGCCTCCTTTATTCCCCACAAGCACCTAAAAACTGGGCAGATCTGCTGCACCACTGGAGACCATCCTGTTCGGCAGGGAAAAACCCAGATGGTCTCCCAAAAGGCATGGTTCTCATCAAGGGAAGAGACAAATGGCTCCGCGGCTGGGGCTTTTGCAACAGATAAGGAACTGAGGGAATATTAGAAAATGCAAAAGGCAGAGCAAGCTAAAGGAGTGAGATACAAGCTGAACAACAGGCAATAATTCTCCCTTGGCTGAAAAGGGCTTTAATTGCCAATCACACAAAGGTGATCAGTAAAACCAGCCTGAAGTGGAGAGTTCATTTGAAACACATGCAGCGACTGCTTAAGTTGCCAATGGAAGTGCAATTAAGCACAGGAGCTGGGGAATGAGACCTGCTGGAGCCAATACAGATGGCCCCACATTACCAAGGCTCAGAATAAAAACCTCCCTAATTGCACCAGTTGAGGGAGAGGGAGAGATTTGCCCTCTGTTGTGTGGGTTGTTTTTTTTTCCCCTGGATCAGCATGAATCTTTCCAAAACTAGGCCACTCTGAAAACTTCGCTTAAAGTCAAGTGAACGACTTGACTCAAAAATTAGCAGACCTCTTGTCTTCCCTGCACCTCACCTGTTGCAGGTGAAACAGGAAAGTATTGCTTATTCCGAAAGGGAGAGATCGGCAAGAGCAAAAAAAGATTGACCTCTCTGTGTCAGACGGACAAAGGCAGCGCAGCCACACACTCGACGATCTCTCCTTTCCTCTCTGCCCTCTGATTTAACTCCCCCTGTGTGCATTCAGTTGGGAAGCATTTTCGTTTCTAATTAGCCCGACATTTGGAATGCTTAGGCCTGGTCACTCATCTGCAATAATGCCTGCGTTGCAAAAGCAGTGTGGTTTAACAACTAATATCTGATAGAAAAAATGAATAGCATAATAAAACCAGATAGATACTATCTTTTCTATCACACTGTAATTTAGGGTAAAGGTTAAAAAACCATATTAAGAAGGGATAGCGTATAAAAGGAAGCATTTTATAGTAAAACTCACCTGAGAGCTGTTTGTGTGTGCCAAAGGAGGAAGGGGTCACCCCCAGATCCCATTCTCGCTGGGGAAGCTCGAGTGATGCAACGTCACAGAGCATCCCTTGGGGTTTTTGAGATGCTGGTCTCTGTACGGCAACGCCGTCCTGGAAAAAACATTTACCACCGCTGCCCTCCGAGAAGGGGATGGGGCTGTGGGCATCCCTGGAGCCCTGCCTGCCTCACCCCGCAGCGGGGCCCCCCCAGAGCAGGACCGGACCTGCTGGCCATGAGCATCAGGGAAGGATTGGCACTCCAGTTACCTCCTGGAAACTTTATATTCTTGTGAGCTCAGTCTCCCTTTATCAGCAAATATTCAGGTCTTAATGGCAAAACGAGTCATGCTCAGAGGAAACCGAAACCCGCAGTAAAGCACAATGTTATCTCGCTGAAGACCAGCCCTCCAGCAGGGCACAGACCAGCAAGCCCCTGGTATTTGCAAGCACCACGGGGTATTTTCCCCCAGGCTGTCCTTTCTTTCCTCTGAGGAAGAAATTAGTGCTGGTGAAAGGCGACAGACCCATGGTGAAGGACAGTGCTGGCACTCGCTGCTCCTGGCCATGAGCAAACAGGTGCAAACCTCATAGACCTGCACAGACCTATGGCAAAGGATCAGATGTCATGGATGCTTATCTTCTTTTCTGCTGAAATGATGAAAACAGGCTGTCTTCAAGTCCCGCCGTCACCCAGTGCTGCACAAACCAGAGGGCAGCCATCCATCTTATTTCAAAAGGTCTCCCCTGATGCATGGCTGGTGACAGTGCACAGCAGGAAGAGGAGCTCTTGTCAGGGGACACCTTCTAACCCCAAGTCTTTAATTTATAAATCTGGCTTTCTCCGGCCCAGCACATGGGTCAGCCCTGTGTCAGAGTTTCCTCTGACTGCAGTGCAGGGAAGCAGTGGTGCCTTGCCCACCTGCAGTCACCGCCTCAGGGTTACGGGGAGGTGCTGGGGGTAACCTTTTCCTTTGGTAGGTGTTCCTACACCACAATTTGACTTTTAAACCAAAAATCAGTTCCCGTTCCACGCTGCGTGTCCAGAAAGGCTGTTCTCACAAACCTCCAGCCTCAAAGCAGGGCTGAGACAGCAAGGCGAGTCCATCCTACTGCCGCGCACGTCCTTCCACCGTCATTGCCATTAGCTGTTGAACGTGGTCCAAGAGCGCTCTAAGAGATGCTGAGAGCCTGTCACTTGCAGCATGTGCTCTTTCTCATTCGCTCCCCAAGAGAGATAATTGTGGATGGAGTGGAAAGCTTTCCAAGTAAGGCTTTCGGCTTGTTTTCTGTATACATGTTGCTGTGTGTTTATACTGGGCTGGAGAGGGTGTATAAAAACAGGGGAATATTGCATGTTCTTTAAGCATGTAATTACTAGAAAAGATATTGATACACTGAGAAGTATTTAAGGGTAGGCTATAATGATACAGAGGCTGGAGAAATCCAGGCAGAAATGTTTTAAAAGCAGCATCTGCCTACTTCAAACAAACGGCAGCTAAGGGGAGAGATGACAGCATCCTGCAAATAGCTTGAGCACATAAACACTGTGGAGAAAGGAGGCTTATGGTACAGGCTGCTAAGAGGAAGGGGATCATGTTAATAAAAGGAAACTTAAGCTGAATATTGTTAAACTTCCTGACAGTGAAGTTGTGCTGAGATACCATCATCTCAGGCAAAGCCCTGCGAGAGGGGATGTTTTGAGGTTTGCTGAATGGCGTAATACGTCTTCGGTGCAAGTGTCGGCCACGGCAAGAGACCTCCGCACCTAGGCAGGGAGGCCGAGGGTCTAGGAGGGAGCTGAAGGGTTTCAGGCGTGCTCCTCGCCTGCAGCAGCCCTGCTGCTGACCTCGGGGATGGGTTTTTATGACTATTTAGTCATAAATAGCTTATGGAGAAGGCATCAGGTGAGACCTTATCATTGCAATGCATGGAGGGATGCTCTATGCCCTCTGAAAATTCTCTTGTAATCCCAGGGTAATCTCCACTGCCAGGGCATGTCTTGCATTCCTTTGACTTTGGCATGTAGGAATCAAGTTAACCCTTGAAGTGAACCTTTGCTCCTGACTGGGCATTTCTAACATCCATCTCCTTCACAGCTCCTAAGGAAGGGTAAAGCCAGGCCACAGCTTTTGTGAGCAGTCAAGAGCTCCTTTCTTTCTCTCCGCCCCCAAACTGCCCCTTTTATAAGAAGGTGTAAAAGCCTAATTATCTTTCACTCTTCTAGGCTGTTGAGGGTTTTGTTCCACCACCTCTTCACTGGATGTTAATGGCCAAAGCTGCAAAGGGACCAGGCGGGCTGAGGAATTGCCTGAGGGCAGGAAGGTGCTTGTCCTGAGCTGCAGCCCGGAGACACAGGTAGAATTCCAAGTGCTTGAAGACCTGGAGGTGACCATGTTCTCCTTCCCTCTTCTGCTGACTTTTCAATTTCAGCCCAAAATTATTTCAATAAATTACAAGTTCAATTAAAAAAAAATGAAGGGAAGATTTCTCACCTTTGCATTAGAGAATCCCCGCCACTTCCGAGGCGGTCAGTGGGAACTAGCAATGCAAAACCATGCGCAACAGCAAATCCGCATTAACCCACCGTCCCTGTCTTCCCGGGCCCTGCTATCAGAGTCCTGGGCTGGGTTATCCTTTTGCTTTGCAATCCTACTCAAACTCTTTAAACACCATTAAGCACAGACACCAATACTGATACAGCATCGCTGATTGCTCAGGGAGGGATGCATGGCCATTTAGGACCCTATTAAGTAAATACAGTGAAAGCAGGCAGTCATAACCAGGTAATGAAAAAAGCATCAAATTATTTTTTTATAGTTAGAGCTACCAGAAACTTGCTGTTCATCCCAGCACAAGTATTGTTCCCTGATGGTGGAAAGATGGTTTGGAGAGGAGGGACAGCTGCTGTCTTTCACAGTTAATTATGAAGATGGGTTAAGAATTAATCAGGTAAAGGGAGGGATGTGAAAACAATCAGGATAAGGAACTATTACATTTGTCCCTTAAAATAAGTTAACTGGCTATTGAAACTTGTCAGAGACCAAACACGCATGCCCACACAAATCCCCAGCTCCCCAAAACCGTTAATTTACAGCTCACTTTCTAACCCTAGACATGAAGTATGTGGATGGATTAAAATGAAATCAGGCTACACACCCAGGCAAAGCTGTAAGGTAGGAGAAGGTTGCTCACTCAGCCCCTGCCCTGCAGAGCAGTAGCAGTGGGAGATGTGAGGGAGGGAGGAGAGGGACCTTCCCCTCTGGGAGGTGGCAGTTCAGTTGTGCCACCCCCAGCCTTCACCGCAAGCTGCCACAGGAACAGCAGAAATGCAGGTGAGACCATCTGCAAAGGCTGTTGGGGAGCTGGGCTGGGGTATCCACATCCACCACCTCCTTCCAGGAGCATCATCCTGTACCCAAGGGGATCCTGATGCTCCCTGCTCGGCCGCAGCGTCGCACAAGCATGGTGCCCTCTCCCGCCCCCCGCACACAGGGAGGCGACACCTGCAGATCCCTTCCACCCTTGCGTACTCACTGCAGGGATTGCCAGCTGCCGCATGAAAACTGCTCTTCCCCAGCCAAAGTGCCACGAAGCCAAACAAAATTCCCATCAGCAGCAGCAAAGAATCAAACCCCATCTAACTGGCGGCCCTGCTCAGGAGCTGCTGGTCCCGGAGATGGGACTGATAAAATCCCTGGGAGGCGCTGGAAGATGGGAAGCCTGCATGCCAAACACAGCCCATTAATGTCAGCCCTTTCCCATGCCAACCAATTAAGCTGTGTATACTTGTCACCAGCACTTGGGAAGGGGGTGAAGGGCAGAGAGAACACAGTTCCAGAGAAGCCTTGAAGATATAAAACCTGCTTAATTTATGGAGGGAAGGGTGAGGGCATAGACACCCTGCACTAATCCAAATGGGACCTGATTAATGTCTTAGCTAATTTAGGAGCCACTTGGCTCTCATGACCTGGTGAGGCTCCATTTAACAGAAACCAGGCTGGCATGGGAAGCAGAGAGCAGCTTAATGTACTAAGCAACAGATGAGGTCTCCAGTCACCTTGCCAAGCACCAAAAGTGTTTTCCAAGCACTTTCTCTTAAACCTCCTCCAAAAGGGAAAAAGCAATAATTGCAACCATAAAAATGTGTGGCTTACCCGCTAAGTGGGCAGGCAGCACAGCTCCTCTGCCCCAGCAGCGGCTGAGGGCTCCCTTGGCCAGAGCAATGATCCCCTGGCAGCAGGAATGGGGCTGAGCCACCCCCAGCCCTGCTCCTCCCCATCTACTACAACTACAGAAACACAGCACGAGGAAAGACAGCTTTTGACACACTTATGGCACTAAAAAAAAAGTCACAGTCTGCTGTGAGGCAGAGGAGGGGGAGAGGCCGTGAAGCACTTGAACAGCTCAGGGGGGTCTTGTAGCATCAGTAGGGGTGATCTTGGACACGAAGATGCGCTGACCAAGCTGCTGTCCTGGAAAACCCTCAGCCTCTCTCCTGACATAAGCAATGCTTTAAGCTGCAGGGGGTGACACTGGAACCACTTGCAGGAGAAAACCTCACTGACGGTTTTGGGGATTTTCCCAATATCCAGCAAACCCACTTCTCGAGGGCAAATCATCTCCAGCTGCCTCCCCAGACATGCTGCTGTAGGTTTGCTTAATTGCATGGCAAGGGATCTTTAGGCACAGGTTGGCAGTAGGCAGTCAGCATGTGGTGGCAAGTTACCTGGCTGACTGCAAGATAGATTAAAAGATTAAAACCATGGAGTTGTCAGTTATTTGCAGGAGGAGGAGGAGGATGTGGGTAGACATGCAGCAAACTGGATGCAGATCCAGGCGGGATCACTTGGAAATGCACAGGAGTGGGAAAGGCAGAAGCACCCAATTTAAACATTAGACAGTCCATTTATCAGGCAGGGCGAGCAGAGGCACCAGTAAAGCACTGAACAAAGCAAGCCTGTCTGTACCTGGAGCTTTTTAATAAAGAAACAGTAAAAAACAAATAGCAGAGCAGCACCACTAACTCTTGCCAAGGGGTTTTGGGAGCTGCACCTGGCAGAGAAAGCAGCTCAGTCTCCTCGGAGCACATGCTTTGAGGAGAGAAAGGTATCATTCTCTTATACACCCCCTGTATCAGAGTGCAGATGCAAAAAAAAAAACCCTAGTTTGTTTTGGTTTTAAAAGAACTGCCTACCTTTTCACCCAGGAAATAATATCTACCTCCACAGATCCTGCTGTACTGTGTCACTGGGATCCTTAGTTTGCATCCAGATAAAAATAAGGAACGACAACCGACCACCTCCTCCCTTTTCCATTTGCATGTATGAAGAAGCGTACATTAGAACCAGATTATACCATTGCACTCTCTTGCAAAGCCTGCCCGAAACAAGTAGCCTGAGGAACACAACAACAAAAGCAGTGTTTGAAGTCAGGTCAGACACTTCTGCCTTTATTTGAACAGTGGGGTTTTTTTTTTTCACCTTTTCTTATGAATGTTCTGGGATAGACAGAACAATGCCTGACATTTCCAAAGCCAGCATCAGGTCCCTTTCAAAGCCTAGTCTGCAGATCCCCAAATCTAAGCCAACTCAGGAGAGGAAAAAAAATAGAAGTTTTTCTTTTTCCCCCTGGATGCAATAGGCACGGCAAGGCCCGGCGGCTTTCTCCTGAGCTTTCATCGGGGCAGGCACAGCGGTGCTGCGGCCCCCCATAGCAGTGCTCGCCTCCATCCGCTGCCTGCCGAGTTTCGGCAGCAGGACGACCAGAGGGCTGCCAGGCTGTGGGGAAACGCACCTAAAACGCCCTGAGCTCCAGCGCCCAAACCGCTGCTTTGCCCTGCCGACAGAGCTGCTGAGCGCCAGCAACCCGCACCCTCGCAGACCTCCGGGAGCCGCGGATGCCCCTTCCTGTTAGCCTGAACACACCTTTTGGGCTCTTTTAAATCCACCCTTGGTATTTACCTCTTCCCTCCACAAATGCAAGTCCTTTGGCCTCCAAGGTCCTGCCACAGCTTGAGCTGCTGCATTTCAAAGGCTTGGAAAAAGTGCCAAGCTGCCTCTGCTGGGTTCGCTAAAAGCAGGGAGGGACGTTACCTAAGCCTAAATGAGACGTATTTTTTAGAGCAACAGCAAAAATACACGGCCGCCTGATAGACTCCCTAGAAGAGGGCTTCGTCTTTGCTAGCTGGATGGGAGATAAGGATGCTGTGGAAAGAGAGGGGAGTGTTAGCCAGGAATGAGGAGTGGGCTACCCCGTCCTGCTCGGCTCCTAATTGATGAGGAGCAGCTCCTGACAAGGATGCCCTCCCCATGAGTTACAGACTTACCAACAGATTTATACACAGTCTGGATAGCACACGCCAACGCAGACATACCTGGCGAGTAATTTACAGCAGGGAACAGTCAGCACACATCAACAAGCCCCGCAAATGAATTTGTTCTTTAAGTGTTGCCTGTTTCATCATGAATGGCTTATTAGAGAAGTCAGTGGCATTTCTCAGCATAAGTAGTTTATTACAAGTGATTTATTAAACTGCTCTAATTTGTCAGCAGCCACTTGAAACATTCACTTTCCTTTATTCCTTCAGGTTTGCTAATAAATAGCTGGATAAATAGATCTCTAGCACTTATATCTGTCTGTCACGTATCAAAAACTCAATCAATATCAGCACAGATTAGGAATGAGGCAAGACTGAGCCCTCCCCACTTACAACCAGCCCCATCTGTTGAGGTAAATTGATAGGAGTGCACTTCCAAACAAAGAGAGATATTTTTTTTGCCTTCTCACCGAAAAGCTGGACTTGACAGTTCCCAGTTTCCCCCAGTTACGGCCTGTTCGGTGGGTGGTGGATCCCCAGGTGACTGCCGCTGCTGCAAGGCTCCTCTCCTGCACCCTTTCAGCCGAGGCATTCACGGGCAGACCCCGCTAAGCTAATAGAGTTCAGATGCTTTCAGCTCAGCTCCTGCTATATGAATCTTTCCAGGACAGGACCCCTTTCTGTCATTAGTTTAACCAGTCTCAGCTCATCAGCCTTAATTTATTTGCTGCAGAGTCACTGCTTTAATGGTTTGCTCAGAGTTTAAATTCTTCCCACTCCCTCCTGGAATGTTTTCCAGGACAAAAGGGCCTGAGCAGTACTTCTGCCGGTGCCAGCCCGCAGAGAGCCACCCCTGCCAGCTCTGCACCACATACCTTGCGCAAGTCAAGCCAAGGGTGGTTGGGTTGTTTCCTTCCTCCCCCAGAGAAATCCTTAGAGAAAATGCACTAATATCACCTCATCACACACATTTTTTGTTCCCAGCTCACGATTAGCAAGGGCAGAGCAGGCTCCCAGGGCCCGCTGCAGCCACCCCAGCCGTGCAGCCCACGGGCGCTCTCCCTGCCCCAGCCCAGGGCTCCCTGCGGGTGCCGCGGGGCTCTTCCACCCGTCCTCCTGTCTGGATAATTGAGCTCAGAGTTGCAAACCATATGGGCTCTGGATGTGCTTCTCTCCTCTTGCTCTGGCTCCTGCTGAAGTCCAGGGAGATTCTCTGGAAGAAGCCACTTTTAATTTGTAATCTGATTAAGCCATTAGAGGCGAATAGAGCAGTAACTAACACAAATTGCCGATCGTTTCCATCAGCAAATCCCCCCAATTAATCCTGAGATTAACCCTGATTACACGCAGTAATGGTGATCAATGCACCCTAATGGGGTAAATCCACCCACTCCACTTTCTTCCACATCCCAGAACGATCAATTTTAAATCAGCATGATTTATCTGGCAGGATCCGAGCGAGGCCAGCAGTGGAGATGGGGCACTGCCTGCATCTCCAGAAACAATCAGAGGAGCGCTAGCTCATTAAGCTAACTGCCTCCCTTGGGGAGAAGAAAACCAAACTCGGAAAAAGAGCTGGATGCAGTGAAACAAAGAGCAGGGGAATGCAGAGGGCAGCAGGAATGCGAGATTTCATCTGCCTGCTGCACAATCCTCCTAGTGCTAAAAAGCTCCTGTGAGGTGATCAGACCAAACGCTCGGGGCAAGGCTGCACTTCTCAGGGATTCCTCTGTCAAAGAGAGGAAGTCAGGCTGCAGAACAGCTGAAAAAAGAGAAAAAAAACTTCCTACTTTGTGATCCGAGCCTCTGTTCTTTCCTTTGCTGCTAAAATCGGAAGTTACCCCAGGACCATCCATTTCCAAGGATCCCCAAGCACTCTGCAAGCTTCAGAGCCTGGCTTAGTTTTCACTTAGTTCTGTGTTATTTATAGAGCAGCTGATATCCGAACGCTCGCTTCAATGGGGATTTTGCCTTTGTACGGACTAAGTAAGAACTAAGTCAGAAGCTCAAGATTCGACCTTTGGTGTGCAGAAATCAATTCATCCTGCACGGAAATGCAGCCATCTCCAGGGTGAAATGCAGCAGTAGTTTAACTGTGCATGGCAATAAAGCAGGTTGATTTATAGAGCCTTCTCCTCCAGTGCCGCTTTCTCTACTTTAGGAAAGTTTAAGAGGAGAGAAGAGAAAGCAAACTGCTGGAAGATGTGCTAAGCTCCTGCCAGGGGCTCCAGCATCTCGCTGCAGCCCAGGGGGCAGCAGCTCTGGTGGCTCCAGGCAGCTTTGTACCCAAAGGCTGGGGCCAGGACAGGAGAAGTCACACGAGTGATGGCTCACGGGGTCCCCAGTTGCCACAGCAGCGTGTTTTGCAGGTTACTGAGCTACCGGAGGGACCACCTTGAGGACTACAAGTTCCTCATGCTTTGACCCAGACTCTGCCCAGGAGTATTTCAGGTGGATCCTTCCCAATATTCCCTTAGCAGCTTGCTCTGTGTTGAGACAGCTGTTTTCCTCGCATCGCGGAGCATGCGTGCTAATCCCTGTGTCACTTCATCCCCAGAACTGGCTGTATTTTGGCAACAAGGTGAACCCTGCAGGACTGCGCTTTGTCGAATTCTCTGGGAGCCTTTGAGGCTCAAAAGTTTTAAAGGATCATAAACCATCATTAACACTCAAAGTTATTTAAGCCCCAGGTTCAGACCCTGCCTTGCACCCCTCAGTAGGATTACAGGACATCGCGGTCTGGCAGGAGCAAGAATACTTTCCTGTCCTTCATCTGATGGATGAGGGGAGAGATGCAAAGGGACACCAGAGGCACTGGAAAGCTGCCACATCCCCTGCTCAGCTCTTCCCATAGAGAATTAGGGAAATGGGATGGGAGCCGCTCTGAAGCCTGCTGTACCCCCAGAGCTGCCCTCTCAACATCTAGCCACACAAAAACCGAGCTCTATTCTCTGTGGGAGCAAAGGGCCTTTGCAGCCTGTTGCCTCTAGGTCCTGAAAAGCTGGAGATGTTGGAAACCGAGCCCTGGCACAAGCGTCACGGTATGCCTGGACCTGCCTAACCGCAGGACTGCCCTGAAGACACGGTGCACACCCCGTGCCTCCGTTCCCATTGCAGGACCCCCATCTTGCTGCAGAAACCCTGCTCTTCGTTTCCCTCCACAGGGAAAACACTGTCCCCCTCCTCTCAGAAACCTAGTGGGGATTTCTGTGCCCAGGCTGGGGCTCAGGAAAAGCATCTGGTTTGTTCCACAGCTCCTGCCCACACCGCCTGCTCCAGAAACACCGTCAGAGAGGAGAAAAACGCACAGCGAGAGGCTGCCTAAGTATCAATCAGCGGTACAGTCCCCCGGGGGAGGAAAGGTTTAGTTCTCCGGCAGAAGCAGCGGTCAATAAACATGGCACGTGCTTTATCTCCTGTCAAGGCTGCCCTCTCCTATCGACAGGCCTGACACCGGCCCTGAACAGAAGAGGATGCAGGAGCCTGAAGCCTATCAGCAATGAACCATTCCATCTTATTTCAGTGGGAGCGGAGTTGTGAGCAGGTCCTGCCTCCCGCAAGCCAAGGGCAGATGTCACGGGGAGGAGAGGTGCCTGTCCTGCACGCTAAGGAGAGCAGCAAAGCGGATCCCTGAGCTGAAGCAGCACAAGGGTGTCCTGGGAGGAAGACCGCCTCGCACAGCCCAGGCCCTGCCGAGCCAGGCACAGCGTCAGACCAACCAGTTTTAGGGTCTTAAGCAATGCAGAGGGGTTTTCTTAGCACTTTTTTCACATGAAGCTAAGAAGTCTGGAGCACCTCAGCTCTTCCCACGCAGCACATAGGGAAGACAGTACCTCTGATACTCAATAATTCAGTGTAACACACAAGGGAGCAGCGACACGTCAGCCCAGGGTTGGGGTCCTGCTCAGCCATGCCTCGTATTCTCCAAAAATCCATATGCCCAAGCTGGCAGGACACAAACCCCCAGTTCCAGGGGGAGGATCCTTCAGCTCCCTTGCCTAGAGGGACCTTCCAGCTGAGGAGCAGGCAGAGCCCACCAAAGAGCTCGGCCACGTGGCTGTCACTCGCTGGGGCACAGACGTTTCTCCAGAGTCCTGCCTCCGCAGCCAGCAGGCTGGGTCTGCATCTCTGCACCGGCAGCAGCAGAGCACTGTACAGAACACACCGGTGCCAGCAGTGGTTTCCAGCCGGTGCTACAAGACCTGTCGTCGTCCGAGGCATGGAGCAGACACCAAGCACACGTAGACGCTGCACATCGCAGACTGCGGGGGATGCGTTTTCCACCACTGCCTGTTGCCTGCGAGGGGGTTCGAAGCGCATGTGTTTCGGGGTGAGGTGTGGGGGTCTGGCGCTTCAGCCATCCCCTCTTCCCCCTGACTCCTGCAGCCTCACCGAGGGGCTGTTGGTCTCCTTTGATGTGCAGATGAATCGAGCCTCAGCCGTGAGAAGCCCCATGGATTTATGAACTCCTCCTCTATGATGTCTTTCCAATAGTATCCCCCAGAAGAGCATTTGCTCTCCCCTTCCTCCCTGGCTCCACCGAGCCAAGCATTCCTTTCTCCTCCTCCATCCCAGGCCCCTCTCCACTGGCCTGGGGAACAATGCTGCTCACCCAGAACACACTTCGGAGCGAAAGCTCCACTCTGCAAACCGGGCCACTTGTCAGCTCTTTATATATTCCAGCAGGTTTGATGTCTCCTTGCTGTCAGCCCCACGGAAGGTAACGCAGGCTCACTTGACAGCCAGAGATGAAATACTGCAATTCAATCTACTCCCACCCCAAATCATGCCAGGTCTGCAATTCTATAGAAGTTGCGGTAGACTTGAAAAGAAAGGGACAAATAACTGTGATGGAAACCATTCACTGGAGACTTCCAGGGGAAATTATACACCCGCGAGGGGAAAAGGGATCATTAAGAGGTGACAGGAGAAAACATTTGCATTGCAAGTCAAACCAGCTGGAGGCTAGGAGGGAAGCATTGTGGTCACTGCCCTCCCCAGTCCAATTCAATCAACTCCAACAATTGGTAAACCCTCGAAGACAGGCCCTTTAGCTATTTGACTCAGATCCCCCAAACACAAAAGTCAACCTCTGCCTATAAACAGAAGTGGAGTGTTGCAAAGGTCCCCCAAAGTTCACCTCCTGCATCAAACCCAAGCACACACACAAAAAAATCTATGCATCTGTCTCCTTTTTAGTAGTCACCTCCACCTCAACAGCTTCTGAGAGCCATAACTGCATGGGGAGATTGCTTTGCTTGGCAAACAAACCGAGATTAGAGTGAATTCACTGGGAACATCTCTATTTAGTTCCTTGGCTGAGGATGCTGATATGCAATGGCACATTTGACTTTTTTGCTGCTTGAAACAAAGCACAGAGGTGGAGGAGATGTAAAAATAAAGGAGACTTTACCTCTGCTCTGAGCATCACAGCAAAAACTCCCCATCCCTAAATGCGACCCAGCTGGGCAGCTGCACCACTAAGGCAGGAGGAGTGGGCAGGGAGAGGAGAGGAGAGCCAGGCCCAGCTCCAGCAGCAAGCACTTACCAGAACCGGCGAGGGGGGAACACACTCCCCCGGGAAAGGAAGCCTTCACACCCCACCCCTCGTTTCTCTGCCAGAGCATTAGCACAGACTTCCCCAAAACGCCTGAGAGGAGATTCGAGGAACAGGAGTGATGAAGGAGGGGCTGAGATGGGTCATCTTCCAGCCAGCTGGAGCAAGGACTCCACGTCAGCCCCTGGGGATTAACCAAGCCTCTCGCTGCATCCACACACAGGATGTGCTCAGAAGCTTTTCCTAACATTTATACATCAGCTTGAGACAGACGCACTCGATTTGCAGTTCTGCCTTCCAGTCCCAGGCTTTGGCTATTAAACACAGGCTGGAAGTTTGCAAAGCTGCCTCTGGTACATCCTCAGATAGCCACACCAGCAGTGCACAGCGGAGAGGGCTGGGTGAGAGCATTAGCAGTCGCTGCACAGCTGGGCCAGCCTGGAAGAGACAGTTCTCCCCGGTGGGCAAATAACAGGAGAGGGAGGAAGTAATATACTCAAGTGACATTTGCGCCCGGGTGCAATGATGTGTCACTCATCGCAGCCAGACCAAATAGCATCTCTGGGGCACCAAAATTACACAGCCAAGTAAATCCTACAAAATCTATCTGCCCTTTTCAATATTTGGAGATAATTAACTCCTCCAAGCTGAGATATTACAAAAGAAAGCTGTTAGTGAATCTGTTCAGCCACAGGTCTGGCTGGATGGGGAGCTTGCCAGCACTGGGGACGCTGAAAGGGCAAGGAGGACATTTCATATTTCCCTACATTCCCAGCTCCCTTGGAGGAAGATTACAGAGAAACACACGTAATGCAGCGGGTCAGAGGAAAGAAAGACCAAGGGCAGACTTACCAGGACAGAAAAGACATCTCTACCCCTCCATCGGTGCCATCTGAACTGCAGTCGCCATTGGAGCTGTACGCAGCCTCTGTTCACCCACCAAGAAATCTGGCTGCAGGGATAAATAGAAAAATCTAAAAGCTAAACCCACACCTTTATTTAAGGGCAAAGCAAAGCAGACAGAGCTCCATCAGCCAGAGCAGAAGGCCAGGGTTCCTAAACTGCGAGGCGAGGAGCTCACACCAATGCTGGTCCCCACACCTCGCCTACACCCTCAAGGTGACCAACAACCAAACCACTCGTGGGCCCCCTCCCTGCAATAAATACAGATAAATAAACGCAGCTGGCCCAGCCCCTGCCCCCCAGCAAATCCCAGTTGGGCCAGTTGATTGCAGCATTCCTTAACCAGAGGGAGGCAATTAACGCTTTCCCTTCCACCATCACCCCAGAGCTTCTGTACCCACTGCAGAGCGATGCCAGGCAAAGCAAACGGGAGCGCGGTTCTGCTCTCCCGTCTGACCCGCTGCTCCGCGCTCACCCGTTCGTCTCAAAAGGTGGGAGATGCTCGGAGGCGTGATGCGGAGGCGTGATGCGCCTGGTGCTGCCTGCGGGGCTGGCACTGCTCTCCGTGGGTATGTGACGGCCCAGGCTGCTGCACTCCCCTGTGAAGCTGAGCAGATGTGCAGCCTTATCTTTAAATTAAAAAGCGGGCCGCTGACCAACAAACAGGGCAGGAGGGGCAACACGTGCCCACAGTGACTGAGCGAGGGAGAGGCACGTACAGGCTGAGAGAGCAAGCGAGGGGTGATGGGACGTGCAGAGCCCTGGGTAAAACTGCGCAGCCTCCCCAGAGACCTACTCGCGCATCTGCTGCTCCGAGTGCATTGCGCTGGTTTTGAGAGGCGGCTCTCACCCCGTGGCGCAAGGGATGTGAATCGCTCCCGGGTAAAACTCGGGGGCTGTGTGGAGAGCTAACGTGCTCTACTAACGCGGGCACTGCCAGAGCGCTGCCCACCTCCTGAGCCGGGAGGAGGCTGCATGTCCCTTCTGAGTGCCGTGCTCCTTCATCAGCCTGCCAGCGCTCCTCTCCAGACCCTGCGCCCTGGGAAATCACACCCTAAAGTCATTAGGAAAGAATCTGACAGACTCAGGATGAGGTCCTCAAACCAGCCAGCAAGGTTTTAATACTCTCTGCTAACTGCTACAGATGTGCAAAGGCTGGAGATCCCCAGAACCAGAGCAAGGCAGATGCCTCCCACACCAGCAACCCCTTGCAGAGCCGCTGCTTCCCGTCTGCTGCTGCCTCCACGGGTCACGGGGGCAGTAAATATTTGCACAGGGCCGGACAAGGAGAAAGCAAACAGGGTTCCCTTATTTATAGGCCTTGGCAGCAGATTCCCTGGGCAGCTCTGCAGCATTTCCGTCCTCTCTGCGCCCCAGCTGGGGCTCAGCCCCCGCCGTGCACCCCGGCCATGCCGGCTGCTCCGTGGGGTGCTGCTGCCGTGCCAGGGAGAGGTGGGGAACAGGCGGGTGGGAAGCAAAGAAGCAGGATAGGGATGTGAGGCCAAAGGCAGGGAGGATAAGGAGCAAGTGTGAGTGACAGAGAGAGGGAGAGTGTGAGAGTCTGAATTTGCAGGAGCAAGTGAAGTGACATTGCATGGGTGTTTTTGAAGCTGTGTTTATTTTACCTGCAGGCTAGAAGTAAGGAAGATGGATGAATCTGCTGGTGTGGTTCCCTGGCGGTCCCAAGGGCCCTTTCGTGCAGTACATCAGCGTGGTGAAGCCCTCAGAAGGGTTAAACGCCATTACCGAGCCCTTCCTTCCACAGGGGGAGAGTCCTGGCTCAGGGTGGTTTCCAAGAGGGTCAGTGAGGCACTTTGAACCCTGCCTGCCCGGGCACACGTGTGCCTGCCAGGACGTACACACGTGTGTACATGCGAGATGAATCTTGCAGGGACCGAGGTCCGCTCCCCGCAACTGCTGCCCCTGCCCCGGCGCTGCACGGGCCAGGGCTGGGAGAGGGACCCGGGAGGTGTGGGAGGTGCGGGAGCGCTCCCGGGGTCTCCGGGTGGGAGGTCCGTGTCTCCCGGCGCACAGTCCTGCCCAGCTCCTGCTCCAGAAACACAAACTATGAGCATACCTTGGAACAGCTGGGTGTCCCAAGCGAGCCTCATCTGCTTCCCATCATCCACCCAGAGACGGATGGCAGGAGGCAGAGGGGAAGGAGCTTGGGGATCACTGACCCCTCTTCGTGCTGAGTGTCTGGGTTTAGGAAGGATTCAGACTTATTACAAACCTCCTGAGTTGTTGATTTCTTGGATTTCTGTCATGTCATGAGAAGCTTTCTCTGGGCTGAAAAGGGCAAGGGTATGTATCTTATTCCATAAACTCCCCTGAGACAAAGGTAAGCCCATGAGGCCAGGGGTTAAAAAGACCCGAACCAGGCTGGAAATAATATGAAGGAAGAGGGAAGGAAGGAATCATGTGAACAGCAGCATCCTGATGGCTCTTCAGGAGGGGCCAGGATGGTTTGGTGGGGATGGATGGTGTTTGCTATTGCGCTGATGTCCCAGCTAATAGCTCAGAGGGATAATCCACCCTGGCCTGTCGAGCCTGGCGCTGCCCATTGGATTCTACAGCCTGGCTGACAGAGTGCTTTATTTACAAACCGTGACCAACGCAGGCACTGGTCCGTCCGTTGCTCGCTCCGGCAGTGCCAGCAAGAGAGCTTCTGGCAGAGGGACTGACGGCGTCTGGCTGGAGGTCTCCGTGCGCTGTAGGATTCCTCCCCCAGGTACAGCACGGCGCAAATCGCTTCTCTTTCAGGCAGTCATTTCACCAGCCAACAAATGCACGAGGGTGGGCTTGTGGGAGATCAGAGCAAGTGGGAGATCAGAGCAACCAGGGCCATGCTGCGGAGGTGAAAAGGGAATGCCCAAGCAGTGTCCGCTCTGCAGTGCACGCGGCGGGGTCACCTCGCAGCTGATGTGAGGAGCCCACGTCTTCCCACCATGGGGTTTTGTGCATCTGCGAGGTCCCCACAGACCACGTGGGGATTGCAGGTCAGTCCTCCAGGAGCGGCCTCTCACCCAAAGCAGGCTGAGAAGCACCTGAAATGGTCTGCGCTGCTGCATAAATGCACAAACCACGCTGGCTCCCGTCCTTCTGAACCTGCCCGCCTGGTGCCACCCACCCAGAAGTAGCTCCCAGCCAGGGCTGGACCTTCTGGGCAAAGGGCTCAAGGTATCTGTCATGAGGATGGAGGCTGGTGTTTCCCTCAGGGCTGAGGGAGAGAACATCCCTGAAATAACAGCCGGAGGAGACAGGTTTGGGGCTGGAAAAAGTCCATTTGCAGAACCTCCAAACCGGCAGCCCTGGCGGGGTCTGACTCTCTTGCCTTGCTCCTTCTGCCATAATTTATCCCGCAGCAAAGTGAGACTAAACGGTTACCATATGGATTCGATAGCACGCTGCACCTGTTTTCCACCGTCGATAACCACATGTGGTACAGCGTGATGGAGAGGCAGGGCTGTGTGTAAGTGTGCGTGTACAAATCAATCACAGCGCCAGCCCTGGCGAGCCTCGGCGGTGGCTGGTGCTCCACACGACTCCCCCGGGCTGGGCCAGCCGCGGCTGCTGGAGCGGTGCTGCTCCCATATGGAGCTGCTGGACCCGGAGGGGCCCTTGGGGGTTCAATGCCCCCAGGAACAAACCCTGAGCCATGCAGAAGTCGCCAAGGGGACGCCGCCAGGTCCTGCCCCGAGCTGCCACCACCAGCAGCAATGCAGCAGCCTGGCCGGGGCGTCCCACGGGGACAGGGACTGTGCGTGCCGAGGGAAGCCCGCCCGGCTGGGGGACCAGAGCCCCCTCTGCCACCGCCAGTGGTGGGAGAGCTGAGCGCCCCATACCCCTCGAGGGAAGAGGGAAAAGGAAAGGAGCTCGGGAGGCGTTTTTCTCTTGCAGTCTATACATTTTCTTATAGGGAACGTAAATTTCCATAAGGAAATAAAGGATTATTATTATTTCCATAAGGAAATAAAGGAAATTTCCATAAGGAAATAAGCTGTTGCTGACCTCTAGAAACCATCTGACTGCAGCCTGGGGAATCACTGGGATGAGTTTTCAGAGCTCTGCATAGACGTGGCAGGCGAGATGCAGGCTGGGGTCGGGACTGCTGCCGGCCGGGGAGGAGTTAGGGCTGCCACCTCCACGCTGTTCAGGGGTGCCACTGTCCTGAGCACGTCTCCCTGGCACAGAAAAACCACCAGCGGTGGGCAGAGCGATGCCGCTGTGGGTGCTGCTGGAGGACCCCGCAGCAGGCAGGCTCCTGCCCTGGAACCTGCCTCGCTGCGAGGGCTGCGCGCAGGCAGAGCCCCCGTAGCCCTGCCGTGCCTGGGGAGGGTTTGCTGAGACTCACTCACACTTTGGCTGACTTTTTGCAGTCGGGGTCATTCTTTTTTAAAGGTTTTGCAGAAATAACGAGCCAAACTGATTTGCTTAATGCTGAAGAAAAGCCAACACCCATTCGTTCTCCTGGTGCAAGCTCACGGCACTGACAGAGATGGAGCACCCGGCCTCCTCCCGGGGCCCCGCTCCAAGGGCAGGGGTAGCAGAGCAGCAGCAGCAGGGTAACCTCAGCCCCAGCACCAGGCAGCCCCTCGGGCCGTGCTGGGGGGCTCTCAGCAGCCCCAGGCCAGCACGGCCCTCTGGCCATTCACCAGGAACCCCACGCGATGCCTGCCATCCCCTGGACAGGCTTTTCCTTGCACTGCCATGCCCTGGAAGGTGCAGCAAGCGATGGCATGGATCAGGTGCTGCTAGGAAGGACTACGTGCTTGGGTGTGCCCTGTGGCTGCAGCCAGCCCTGCCCACGCTGCGTCTCCAGCACCCACAGCAGGGAACGTTCGAGGGGGCTCGGGGGCTCCCAGCCTGCCCCAGCAGCTGGTACTGGTTTTACAAACCAAGCTGAGGTCAAGAGGGGCTGCAGGTCCTGCACGTCCCCAAGCCCCAGGCATCTGCCGCTCGTGCAGGGGTAGAGAAGTGGATGCTCCTGCTCTGCAGCCCCAGGGAAAGCCCTGTGGTATCTCCTATCACCCGTTTCCACTTTGTCCCTCCCCAAACACTAAAATATTTATGTCAAAAGTAGACATTAAAATTTAAGGAAAGCTAAATAGAAATTAAACTTGTGTATTTTGAGAGGAAATGAGTCCCGTAAGGTGATCATGCTGCTATGCACAGATGATTGATGCTGGTTTATTTATCTGCTACCGCTAAATGCTTGCAAAGGAGAGAAGAAAGGAGCACGGCCGAGCTCCGCGGGGCGGGCGCAGCTCCAGCAGTTTTGTCAGTGTCCCAGACGAGAGCAGGGCAGCCCTGATCAGCCGCGGCGACCGGCCTGTACAGCACAAACCTTTTGGAAGCAAAGCTTTTGGACTTCCACAGCGCAGATAGCCAGCTTCGCCCCGTCCCGGCTGGCTCACGCCTCCTTGGCTCCGAAACCACCCAGGAGTCCAAGTGTGATTTAGGTGTGATTTTCCAGGGTGCAGGGTCTGCAGCGGCCTTCGCTCATGCTCTCGTGCCAGAGTGATGGGGGACCTTCTCTTTTCTTTTTCTTTTTCTTTTTCTTTTTCTTTTTCTTTTTTCTTTTCTTTTCTTTTCTTTTCTTTTCTTTTCTTTTCTTTTCTTTTCTTTTCTTTTCTTTTCTTTTCTTTTTTCATCTTCTTTTATCTTCTTTTCTCCTTTTCTTTTCTCTTCTTTTTCCTTTTTTCTTTTCTGTTTCTTTCTTAATTTCTTCTTTTCTTTGTTTTTTTTTTCTTTTCCTCTCTTCTCTTCTCTTCTCTTCTCTTCTCTTCTCTTCTCTTCTCTTCTCTTCTCTTCTCTTCTCTTCTCTTCTTCTCCCCTTCCCTTCCCTTCCCTTCCCTTCCCTTCCCTTCCCTCCTCTTCTTTCTTTTTCCTCTCATTTTTTCTTCTCTTCTTCTTCCCATCGCTGTCAAGAAAATCACTGTTACCCACCAGAAGCACCTTGATAGCTTCCTTCACAGACTGCCCTGGTGCGGATAGCACCCCACCATTCACTCGCCGGCTGTGTCATTACGCAGGTAATATCTTGCTCTCCCCTGCCTGGAGATCCCGGAGCCGCTTTTGCTGGCTCTATTCTCCTTGCCTTATGAGGCCGCTTTGTTGGCCTGGCTGCTATTTGCATAATGGTGCCCATAATCACTTGAGGAGGAAATCATTTCCTTTCACTGGAACTGGGGACCTTTTCATTGCATTTATTTATATATATACATTCCTGAAAGCCATGCACTGACAGATGCTGGAAGCGGCCGCCCCCTTGCAATGCAATCAGACACCCCTCCGCCCCGGCCTTGCCGCTTCCTTTTAACAGTCTTTTTTTATTTTTTTTCCAGCAGAAAACAAGGATTGCTGATTGAACGGTGGTGCTTTTGCAAACGCCGTTCATTGGGTCCCAGCCATCTGTTAATGCGTTCAAGGTTATCCAGGGGCTGACTCACGCTTGTGTCTCTCTCTTTCTCTCTCTCTTCAAATCCTGCTCTTCCTCATTTTACACTTCCTTGGAAAGAGATCCGTGCCATGCTATGTTTGACACCCAAGGAAGTGTTGGTCGTTGCTTACTAGTTGCTGGGTGACAGTGTCCTGCTGCGGGCTGCACTTGGCCACGCGTGTCCGGGGATGCCATCCCTCCCGCCGGTCCCCTGCCCCGTGCAGGGGTGGCTGCTCCGGGAGCCGGGGCGGACGGGGCTCCAGCCCTCCCTCTGCACTTCAGCTCCGGGAAAAGGAGCTCTTAGTATCACCATCATCTTCCAAATCTGCTGCTCCAGCATCCTTGGTTTGTGCGTAAATAAATATGTCTATGTAAACAGAGCCCTGAGACGGGAAACCTTTTGCTCCAGGAATGCGCAGTCGGACGGTGCAAAAAAGGGGGAGAGAGGAAGAAGGGAGATGAAGAGGGGTGAGAGGAGCGGTCCCAGCAAGACGTAAATAGTGAAACGACTTCTCAGCACAAACGTGCAGCCGGTGGAGGGAAAGGTGCCCCTGCGGTTCGCTCTGTGTGCCGCAGGCCCGCGCTTACGGGCGAGGGTCTGCTGGCCAACGCTGCGAGAAAAGTCTAGCAGGAATCCTGCTGAACTGACCCAAAAGCACGTCCCCGAGGGCCCTGCGGGACCAGCCCTTCAAGCAGAGCCTCAAGGAGGACAGCCGTGCGCTGCGGGCGAGCGCTCGGAGCAGCCCTGTGTCTAAGGACGGGCTCGTCCCAGCGGCCCCGTGTCTGCCTGCTGAGCTGGGGGTGCTGGAAAGCTGCTCTGGTGGCCCCTGAGGGTCCTGCCCTCTGCTCCAGCACCTATGGCACATATGCCAGATCCGCCCCAGCAGCCCAGCCGCCGCCTCTCGCTGCTCCCAGGAGAGCAGAAGTTGGGCCGGACGTTTCCAACAAAGTGGAGAAGGTTAGGAGTTGGTTTTGTTGTGGGCTTTTTATTTTTTTCCCCCTTGAAAAACGCTGATGTGTCAAAACAAAGGTTTTTTTTTTTTACAGGAATGTGCTAGTTCTGGCTTAACTCTTTTCAGGAATTGCTACTCAAAACTGAGAAGCAAGAGATTGCTCCCGTCCTGTCCTATGGCACCCCATCCCTGCTGCCCCGCCAGCCGTGCCCCGTCCCCGTGAGTGCCAGCCCCGCGGGAGCACAGGGCAGGGGAGCGAGGTCGGGTCCGGCCCGGGCTGGTGCCCTCCCGGCTCTGCCGCGAGCCCCCTGCCCGGGCACGGGGCTGGGGGCAGGCAAAGGGTTGCTCTCTCCAGATGTGGTTTTGATTAGAAATTTTTGGAATAAAAATGAGCAAGTAAAGCACAAAACAGTCTCATTGACATGGCTCTACACTTCCTGTGAATGTTTCTGTTTTGATTAATCAACATTCCTCATGAAAATCATCTCCTGCCACCACCACCCACCCCCCCCTCCACCTTAAAAAACACCCGTTGGAGCTGTTCGAGATTGCCCTCACCACAGAGCAGGGTGGTGGGTTTAACCTCCCCGAAAGGAAGGTGTGGGTGTCAGCACATGGCTTTTGTCCAGTGAAATACAACCCCTCCGGCATCTCAGACCACGGTCCATCGATGCCTTGGATCCCCCCGTGCCTGGAGGAGCCGGGGCTGCTGCAGTGTGGGCAGCAGAGACTTGTTTCAAAGGGGGTTTGCTGCGAGTTGTTTGCAAAGGGAAGGTTTAATGGTCAGTCCCAGCAGAGGAGCGTCGCAGGGAATCCGGGGAGATGCCCCGCAGCGGCTCTCTCCTGCATCCAGCCAGCTCCCAGGTCCGGGGGGCAAAGGGACCTCCGTGCTCGGCGCTGGGCTGGCCGCAGCAGCTACCAGAGGAAATGTGCAGCCCTTCTAACTCCACTTAAGAGACTCAAATCCTGTTTAATGAATGATCATTAACTGGGGACATTTCAGATGAGAAAATTGTTTTAGGAACGAGCAATTAAATCCTAATGCTTAGATCACGTAACTCATTTCTAATTAAACTCACTGTAAATTATAGCAACGGTATTTATTTTTAATGAGAACTAAAACTGAAAAGAAATTGCGGCCCTTCAAAAAAGTGAAATGAGTGGTGGGGAGGTAGAGAGGGAGTGAGCAATGGAGGGGAAAGGAGCAGAGAGCAGCGAGAGAGTTCAAGAACAGGCAGAAAAAGGCTATTAAAGCCCTTCCCGCCAGACCCAAGCAGCAGCCGAGCAGCGATCTCCATTCCTGCTCAGTGTCTGAGGACCTCCTGGCAACAGCTATTTATATTTCTGCCCTTTCCCAAAGGTGGGTAAACCTCCGGAGCTGTGGCTCTTGGGGGTTTTGCCACTGGGAAGCGGACTCGCTTCCCTCTCTCTCCAGATACAGCTGCAGCGTGACAAGGAAAAATGGTGCCCATATGGAGACATTAATGATCAGAGGTTCAAAGCAAGCACGGAAGGATCGACTGCTCTCTGAGCATATATTAATCACATCCATCACGGCACGGCTCTGGGCAGCGGCGGGGGAGTGGCGGGTGGCGGCTGGCAGGGAAGCCCAGCAGCGGGATGGGGAGGGATGCTGATGGGGATGCAGAGGGATGTAACGCCGAAGGCTTGGGTTTGACGGAAGCTGGGCAAAGAAATTTGGGGGTTGCCTGGGGCGATGGGTCAAGGATTGTCCTCTCATGGCCTCAGAAGTCTCCCCGTGCCGTGGGAGCTCGTGTACAGGGCACGGAGGAGGAGGAGGAGGAGGGAAAGCATCAGCATCTGAGTGTCCATGGCAGGTGGAACCTGCAATTAACTGCATAGTTAGGGCAGACAAAATACATTCCGAGTGATTACTGCAAACTCAGCAAGGATGCGTAGCTGCCTAATAAATGACCACGTGTGAGCGTACATCTGTTGCTAACTCGAGTAAATAATCCCGTCCTACCCAACACACCAAAGCCCTCCAGGCCGATTGCACAGCGCCATTGCAATCACGCTCCATTGGCGTCTCTCACCCAAGGACCTCAAAGCACTTTACAAACAGCAATTAATTGGAATCACTACCTTTCCAGTGCCTCGTTTATCCTTCATTTTCAGATGCGGAAACTGAGGTACGGGGCTGAGGTCTGACTCACCCACCGGCACCCGCAGGAATGGGGGTAGACCCCAAGCTGCTGCCCTGGGCTGGGTGAGCCAGCCATCCTCCAGCAGCCTCCGTTCAGCCTCCCAGACCTCCCCGGGCACGCCGGCAGCCCCCGCACGGCACCCTACGGCACCATGCTGCGGGTGTAGGAGCTGTACACAGGGATAGCCCTGTTCCTTGGGCCAGGAGTTTATTTTTAGTGGAAAACATGCTGGCATGCATCCAGTAATGATGGGCTTAACCCCACAAAGTCGAGTTCACGCCAAGCCTGCTTGGAGATTCATAAAAGTTTAATGCTTCTCAGCAATGTTTCCGCTCTCTCAGTGCCGTCTGTGCCTCGCCGGGACGGAGCCGGCGGTGCAGAGGAGCGGGCTGGTCTCCGGCTCCCCGCTGCAGCCGGAGCACAGGCGCACTGGGGCTCACCCAGGCTCCCGCTTCAGCTGAGTCCAGGCGAGCCCTGGGGGAGCGCAGGGTGGGGGCAGAAAGGGTCTGGGCTGAGCGATGCCTGGCTGATCCCAGCCCAGATGCAGCCCCAGCTCTTGTGCAGTGAAGGCAATGGTGCTCCCCTTGCTGGAAGAGAGATGTGGGTCCCGGTTCTCACCCCTGAGCTGGAGCTGGTGCTGCAGAGGGAGAGGAGCAACAGCCACTCACCATCCTATAGCTCACCATCCCATGCCGGGGCTGTCTCGCTGCACCAACGCCAAGGCGAGGGGTGCAAACCCCCAGTGCAGCCCCTCCTGAGTGCAGGACAGGGAGTGCATCACCAAGAGCACGCTGAAAATGGAGACAGAGCTTGGAGCAAACAAGCTTCCCTCAGCTTCCCGGAAACATTCCCACGAGGCCCCCGGGGAGCTTTTCCTTTCGCACTGGCTCTGTTTAAACAAGCTCAGTGCCTCGGCACAATGGTGCACGCTCCTTCCCCGAAAGCCTCACTAATGACTTTTTAGAAGGGGCCCTCTCAGGCTGTTAAGTCAGCGTTGGATTTAGTGTGCGTGGTGTGGCTTGCCAGCTGTCTGCACGCGGATTTAAATCTGATCGGCGTGGAACAGCGGCCGCTCCGGCACTAGGCTTCGGACAAAAGTCATGATTATTCCCCTCCTCCCGACAAAGCTGGCTGTGTCCAAAGGCTTCCTGGCCATCGCGTCGCTGCCGCCCGGGTGCCGTGCGCCCCATCCCCGCTAACATTGTCTGTGAAATAGCTGCACGTGGGCGCTGACATTGCAAACTCTTCCCTCCGTGGATATATTCTCATCACACCGAGCTGTGACCAAAATACTGGTGCTCGCAGTGGCTGCATTAGGCCAGGACAGGGATGTGCAGCTGGGGAGAAGCGGGTGATGGGGACGTCTGTCCTGCCAGCACCTGCCTTTACCCTGTTCGGGGAAAGAAGAGAAATCCTCGATACCTGGGGCCATGCACAGAGCATCTCCCCGCGGGACAACCAGAGTCCTTGTCCCTGGCTCTGCCTTTGCTTCTTTGTCACCCCTGGGAAATCGCATCCCCCCTGTCCAGGATTACAGGACAAAGTCAGGTAGGAAGGGACCCCAGGTGTCACCCGGTCCCACCTCCTGGTCAGCATGCCTCGACTTACCCCCGCACCCTGGGGCTGTGTCAGACCCCGAATGCTGTGGGTATAACCCTTACCCAAAGAGCTGGCATGCGTAAAGCTCTGCAAAAAGCACCTGAAATGGGGCCAGACTCAGCATTTGGGGTCTTCTGCTTTCCCCACCAAAAAAATCAAGAAAAATGGTCAGCTTCTAGGGTCCCCCTGACTTTGGGGGAGTCACAGACACTCAGGGCTGGGCTGGACTGGGGTTAGTGGTCGGCTGCTCGGGCACCCCGCTGCCGAAGCGAGAGGCACCGGTGGTGGGTGGCAGGGACGAGGGTCCCTTTCTTGTCTTTTCCCCAAGGTTGATTTACGGAAACAACTGGAAGAGAGGTGCCCTTCTGGCTAGGCACGGACCACAAAATAAAGCAGGGAGAGACGAGGGAAATGGAGTTAATGGGCAATGGCACACTTGCTGCCCCGCACAAGGCCTCTGCAGCGGGCTGGCACCCAGGTGGAGAGCCATGCACCATGGCACCACACGGGCGAGATAGAAAGAAGGAGTTTCATCTCTGCTTTTTTTTTTTTTTTTTCCCCCAGTAAAAGAAACACTGATTTGAAAGATCCAAATCCCCTACACCCCAAATTTCAAGTGGAAATGGGGCCACCCCGAGCCCACCCCATCCCTGACCCAGCAGCCTGAAAAGCTCGCAGGGGAATCTGACACAAGCTAGAGGACGTGATTTTTTCATCATCCCCTTCTCTGTGTTTTCTGCCACCAGATCTCAGGAGTGGGGTTTCCTTTCCAGCTGTAACGCAGTGGTGCATCCCCACCTGGACTAATTTTTTGCACTCCAGTATTGATGTTTTAGCTACAAGGGCTTGGAGGGTTGTCACCTATAGTTGTTCTTGGTTATTTCCAAACACGAACCAGCCAAGTCCTCAAGCTCTTCTCAGTCCAGCCACATTTTTACTCGAAACTTCCTCCCACTCTGCGAGATGAGCAAGGCAAGATGAGCATGACTCTCTAATACCCGTTCCTCGCCCTTTGAGCATTTGAACCCCACACCCAAAGGCAGGCATCTTCATCTGATGCCCTGTGGGTCATCTCCAACCCCAGGCACGACCTTGCCTGTGCGCAGGCTGACGGAGGGGTGACTCCTACCTCTGCTGCCCCAGAGGCTTCCGCAGGGATCGTGCGCACGTGGCCAGACTATCCGGAGCCAGGGCTGGCCCCAGCAGCACGTGTGTGTGTAGGAGGTGGCAGAGAGGGGTGCGAGCACCCGGGGCAGGGCGGGTTCAAGCACGCACAGCCTGCAAGGGGAAGCGCTGCCCTGCGCTGGGGCTGCTTGGCGAGGAGCATCGCAGGAGCATTTCAGCAGGACCTGGGCTTCCTTCTCGCAAGGGAGACTCAGCGAGTCCTTCCAGCTCCCCTCCAAACCCTGAAAGCCCATGCTATCGCATGCATGGTTTTAGCACATGGAGGTTATCGTCTGGCTGCTCTTTAAACCAGGAGATTCCCAGCAAGCAGGATTCATCCTGCCCTTGCTCCTCCTCTTCTTCGCTCCACCTTAGATGGAGGCAGCAGGAGATACGGGCCGGCCGGCGGTGAGGTAGCCGAGTCAGCACTCCAGCTGCCGAATTTAGCCCCGCTGTTTCTGTCTGAAATGGCATGTGCATATGGGAGAGGGCCGGCTGCGGGCTGCCTAACCAGGTCAATGTTAGACACATGCCCCTTCAGAAAGATTATATGGAGCCTGTTTTCCACGGCCTCAGACAGCTGTGCTCTGGCAGTATCATCTGTCTTTTAATGGTGCCCTGCAGAGCTCTGAGGTTGCCACCATTTAGGCACGAGGGGAAGAAACAAAGCGAGCAAAGGAGCAGAGATGCGGCAGCCGGAGGAAGCGCCAGACCCCACCTCCGCCGCGTTCGCACAGGCGGCCCCTTACACGGATCCTGCTGCTGCTTATCGGGGCCGGGATCGGCAGCCTGGCGTGGCAGGTGACAACGGGAAGGGTCATTAGTGAGGGAGTAGGGTTTCTGTCCTTCTCATGGTCCCTGGATGGAGAAATGCCCCGCAGAGCAGCCCTCGCCTCCACCAAACACCAGCCCAGCCCTGTAACTGGAGCCCAGGCAGGAGGACAGGTTGGAGCCTAATGACTTCCAACTCCCGGACTAAGGAAACGGCAGTCAAAGGGCTCATTACCGATATAAAGAGCTACTGTGCTGCCCTGACACCTCCAACTTTTGCACTGCTTAACCACCTGCCTGGGGAGCAAGGAGAGGCTTTGGTAAGGTGCTGGCTTGCATGCCCCGGGTCTTTCCTGGCCCCGTTAGTGGGATGCAGCACCTCTGCTCAACAGTGGAGCATCCTTGTTCGGATGCGGGCTGCCTCCACCCTGCCACCAGCCATGCATCTCGCAGGGATGGACTCCTGCAGGATGGGGACCAGGAGGCCAGCTCTGCTGGCAGCAGCCCCACGGGGTAGTGCATGCGTTCCTGTGCAAGCTCATTCCCCTCTGAGGGTGTTTGTCCTCTGGGTTGAGCATCCAAGGAGATGCCAGCTGGGACGCTGAGGAAGGGGAACATGTGGAGGCAGAATGATGGGAAGGGATGAAGACGTCTGGGGAGCGGTGGTGAAGGAATTCCTCCCTGAAGTGGATGATGGTATTAGATCCAGATCAACGCAGGAGCTAAAATGTCCACAGCTCAGGTCTGCGGTTTGGAGCCGGGCCCTGTAGGAGCCGGAGCATTAACACCCACACCACCTTCCCACTCGGTAAGCCTGCCCATCCGCATGTCTCCCTGCGAGGAGGCACAAGGGCCTTCCCCAGCTGTACGGAGCTGCCCCAGATAAATACCCGACAGCTGGAACAGAGAAAAATGGAGCTGGCTCTCTAACTGCCAGCATGAGCCTATCCATCACGCTGGTCCTGGCACCTCTTTTCGGAAGGGAATCAAAGGGCTCCTTAGTGAGAAGGGATGAAATGACAGGTAGAAAGGCCAGAGGATAAATCCTGCTGCCTACTGGGACTGTTAAATATTAGGAGAGATTAGTGTCTGACAGGGGAGAGTAGGGCAGCAGCTCTGCTAAACAGCCAAAGAAATGTGTGGAATTCCTGCTCCTTTGTCAGTGGCAACACACAACACTCAGAGTGGAATAAAAGGGAGAAGAAAAAATACCTTTCCCTCATTTAAATTAAGAAAGGAGCCCCTGCAGAAGCCTGTACCTTGCTCAGCCCTTCCCGGAGTGTCCTGGGACGGGACAGCAGCGTGCTGGTGTCAGGCAGGCGCTGCTGGAGGGGGGAGCTGGGAGGTGGAGCAGTGCTCCGGCTCCACACATCCTCCACCCAGCATCCTCTCCCCATCCTGCCTCTGCACATCACCTGCTCAAATCACAGCCCCTCCGTGGGGGGACCTCTCTGGGAAGGTGCTGACGCGAGGTGGGTGAACAGCCGAGAAGGGGAGGAGGGATGCAGTGAGCATGGTGCAGAAGGCTGCCCAGACATCTGCTTTTCCCTGTCTCCCCAGGTCGCTGGGTGCTTCCCTCCTTCCCCCCACTCCCGAGGCACAGAGGTGGGATATCCACCGTGCTGTTCCACCGTACACCGAAGGCAAGGGGAGCCCGCAGCCACCTCTGCCCAAGGACCATTTCTGAGGAGCACGTGGGCGTCTCACAGCATTTTCAGCCCCCTTCTCCGGTCTCTTTTACACCCCATCAGGCAAGTCCTCCCAGGAAGCGCTCACTTTTTCTCGTTACAGAGAAATGAAAGCAAGCTGTGCTCACAGGCTGCAAATCAGACACCTCATCACGAGCAGCTCCAACAACCGCTGTTCAGCCGGTGAGGCCACGACACCGCGGCACCCACTGGATGAGCCCAGGTGCCAGGTTACGGGGACAGGGGACAGTGGGACAAGGTCGGGGGGGAGAAACAGGGAGCTCCCACCTTCCCTGTACCCCTTCAGCTGTTCCCGAAGGGGTTGCACCAAAAGACATGGTGCACACAGGATTTTCCCGCTGCTTACCGCTTTGTGCACCAGTTCCCTCTGCCCAAGCAGCGTCTGTAGCACACGCAAGGCCAGCGGGGCAAATCCCTGAGCGGTGAAAAGAGGGAGACCCCCTGCTCCTTGCTCGGGGGCTCCCCTGGCTCCCATGTCTCCTGCCTGTCCCCTCCTTTGGCCATCAACCTGCCAGGCAGGACGTCGGCCCGTTTGCTAACATCATCCCCGGCGTCAGCGATGGCAGCCACGCTCGCTCTCTGGGTGCTTTCCCCGTCTGGCAGCAGAGGCGGGAGCAGGGGGAGGTGGGTGCTGGGAGGAGGAGGGGTCCGGCAGGGATCAGGGGGTCAATGCAGCTCAGGCAGATTATACAAAATGATAGTTTCCATTGCTTTGCTAAGGCGTCATAAAGTGCTTTGCTCAGACCGGTAAAGTATATGTGATGGGGCTTAAAATATTAAAAAATTGGCCAATTTTCATACTTTCGATGTCTGGCATGTCACGGCTTATTAACCAGCTGAAAAGCCTCCGTGTCAGGGACAGGTGAGCTGGGGGGGGTGCATGTGGGTGCAGCGCAGGGCTGCACGTGGCCTGTGGCTGTGCCACGGGGCAGGGAGGAGGAGTGGGCTGAGAGGGCAGCACAAGGGCTCTCCACCTTCCACAGCGCCGCGAGTCCTGGGCTGAGGCGGGACTCGGTCAGGAGGGGCTCGACTGTCAAATTCAGCCCCATCCTAAAATGAAATTCAGAAATTTGTCAGACTCCCATCTTGAACTAGTTATGTTTCTTCCCTCAATTACCCCGTTGGAAAGCTATTTTATAAACTCCCTCATCTGATGATTAGGAGAAACCTCCTTCAATTTTCAGCTGACATTTATTCACGACAGGTTTCTACCAACTTATGCTTATGCCAGCGGTGTCCTTCTACTTACAGAGCTTCTTGCATTCCTGGGTGTTTCCTCTCCAATGTATTTATAGGCAGCAATCATAAACATCTTGGCCTCTGATTTGTTTCTAGACTACACAAGCAAAACTCTCTCAGAACCAGTAGTCCTGTCTGTGCCCACTAAACCACATTTGCTCCTCTATTTGGGAAAAAAAAACCCCGCAGATGACTCGTGTCAGCCTCAAATCAGTAAATCTCATCCTACCTTCTCATTTTCAATAACAAATCCCCAATCCTTTGGCTAAACACTCTTTTCTAACCAGCAAACCGTGATATCTGCTATCATTTGCAAGCATATTCAATGCAGGATGAGGGCTGAATAGATTGACCAGAAAGCAGAGAGTCTGTTTCCAGGAAGATCTTAGGGGTGAGCAGGCATTTAGCTCTTTTACACGGTGGAGGAACTAGGCCCAGCAGAAGAAGGGCTCTCTTGGGAAGGAGCACCTCTGCTGTGAGGACAGGCTGAGAGAGGTGGGCTTGTTCAGCCTGGGGAGCAGAAGGCTCCAGGAGACCTTATTGCCGCCTTCCAGTACTGAAAGGGGATATAAGCAAGATGGGGACAGACTTTCTAGCAGGGCCTGTAGCGACAGGGCAAGGGGTGATGGTTTTAAACTGAAAGAGGGTAGATTCAGACTGGACATAAGGAAGAAATTTTTACGATGAGGGTGGTGAAACACTGGCACAGGTTGCCCTGGGAGGTGGTGGGGTGGGACTAGATGACCTTTAAAAGCCCCTTCCAACCCAAACCTTTCTAGGATTCTGCTTCCCCCCCCAGCCCTACTGCCTCCTGCCCCCCTCCCCATCTCCCCGCACCCCCAGTGCTCCCTGCCTGCATCCCCAGCACTCCTGCCAGCAACTGGGGAGACAGGAGGGTGATGGCACCATTGCTCCTCTCCATAAAGGTGCTTTCCAGCAACTGCCCCCCCACCCCAAGAACGTAAGGATGATCCCACACCCCCCCGAACCCAAGGCTCTGGTGACACTGCAGCATGGTAAGGACCTTCCGCAGCACAGGGATGCGAGGCCACAGCACTCTTCTCCTCACCACCCTTTTGGGGCTGTCGTAGAAGCCTGCTGCAGCTAGGATCCGGCCAAGACGCATCTCCCAAGGCTTCCAACCCCGGCTGAGCGTTGCCTGCGCCCGCAGCGCATAATGATTGCTGAGAACACTTGCAGAAGCCATGCTGAGGCATTTGTCATGGGCACAGACCTGAGACAACCCATGGGTGTTTCCTTTCCAGTTCACGAGCTGTCAGAAGCTGCTCGAAGCCGCGGGAAGGCTGCAGGGAGCCTGGCCCCGTTCCAGCCCGGTCTTGGGAAGGCTGCGCTTTGAGACCCGAGCTCCTCCGCGCTCAGGAGTCCTGAGCAGGGCCATCAGCAAAGAGCAGCTTCTCCAAATCCTCGCATCTGCTGGCTCTGTGCTGCTTGCTCTGGCTGCAGCAGGTTATGTCACATCTGAGAGAGCAGGTAAAGCAAACACTGCCATTCTCTGCAGCTGGCAGCAGCCCTGCGGGGACCACAGCACCCGCGGTAGCTGCGGGCTGGCAGGTGCCCCATTGTCGCCTCTGGCATCGCCAATGTTATCTTTGGATGCAAAACCTGGGGAAAATTGTGTGCTTGGAAGAGGACGGGCTCTCCTGGGTCAAATTAGTCATTCCTCGTTAGAAAAGCCCTGCTGGTTTCTTTGTTTCTCTTGCTCTCCAGTGTACCTAGATAAATACATTTTCTAATTCTCCAAGTCCCACTGAATAGGAGAATGGCAAGGTGAGAATATTAAAGCTGCAGATTATCAAGTGCTTCCCGTGAACTGAGACTCCAGCAGTGGAATGATGGGGAGGGAGGCTGGGGGGTAGACTGCAGAGCGGGGAGAAGACCGGGAAACGGAGGAGGGAGGCAGGGGCAGGAGAAAGAGGAGGATGGAGGGGGGAATGCCAGAGGAGAGAGCACAGAGAAAATGGGGAGGGGAGAAGGCTGATGGAGGAGAGCAGAACGGGGAGAGCTGGGCTGCGGAGAGGTTTGGCAGCTGCTGGAAGTGTTACGCATTTCAATTTTTAATGATTCAAAAATACAACCATTAACATGTCAGAGGCAGAGGTAAATGGCAGGGCTTTTTTACAAGCCCTAATGTCTTTGAAGAACAAATGCCATATAAAAGGGAGGCTTTTAAAGCATTTTGGCTGGGCCTGCTGTCTGCCTCCCTCTCTTCCAGGGGAGTGCTCCCCTCCCAACACTGCCAATGTTTGCATCATTTTGTTTTGGTTGTTTGGGTTTTGTTTTTTTTTCTCCTTTTTATTTTTCCTCCAATCTCTCTCTGTCTGGGATCTTCCAGTTCACAACACAAACCTGTGAAATCAGGATCGTTCTGCTTTTTGCTCCCAACATCCCCCAGCAAACGGATTTGCATCAGGTGCAGACAGTGACAAACTTCGAGCCGTTGTTCTCAATTTCAGCTGAGAAATTTCCCTCCCGCCTCAGTGATTTGGCTTGCCACTCTCCCTGCCTGCTTCTCTCCATGTCCCCCTTGTTCTCTGCCTTTTCACCCTGTTGCCCTGGCCATGGAGAAGCTTGCAAGACCGAGAAGCAAAGAAAAAGGCCAAGCTGTCTATGTAGGAAGGACTATAAGCTCGAGAGCGGGGAAAGGTGCTCCAGAGGGTCTCTCATGCAGGACCCTCTCAGCCACAGCTCAGATCCTCAGCTCTTGGCGATGCAGCTGGCTCCGATGCGTGTGATCACATCTTCCAGCGGCCGCGGGCGCTGGCAGCAGATGCCATCGGCCGGGCAGGCGTACAGGTATTGCAGGTGTGGAAGCTGCCTGGAAATGGGACTGCACCCGTGACAGCTAGCAGGTATTTACCTACCACGTGGCGTGGTGTTCCTGCCCGACCTGCGTGACCAGGGGTGCCGATCCGAGCCACAACGCTCTGGAGGGAGGAGTGTTGGTGCTTGCATTTAATCTCTCTCTTAGGAGCTGGAAGCAGGAGGAGGTGCTGGTGAAACCAAGTCACTTGGGTTGCCCTCGCCGCCATCAGTTCTGGCACAGCGAGGCATGCACTTCTGCCAGCCCCAGGGCACATCTTTCCATACAAAATAAATGACCTATTACAAAAATAAATGAGAACCCAAGAAATGTAAAAGAAGGAAGGAGGTAGCACCTGCCAATCATGCATGCAAGGTTCAAGTCACTTGTATTTATCCTGTGAAGGAAGCATCAGGCTTTTAGAAGCTCTGTTATGGCAATGGGAATAAACCAGCACCGTTTTGGATGGGGAAGTTATTAAAGCCCACAAAGAGTCTCCAGGAAATGCTGAGACAGAGGTGTGATGGGCATCAGAAAAGAGCCCCTGTGCCCGTGCACAGCATCACACCTGCGTCATTCAGGTGCTGCCGACCTGGAGACCCGCAGAGCCCCGACGTGCTGGGAGCGGACTCACCCCGCGGGCTGCCAGCTCGGGCGCAGACAGCCCGGGCGTCCCCCTCTCTGAGCAGGCTGCAGGTCATCAGAAATCCGGGTCAGCATCCCCCAGGCAGGCCCTGGGCAAGGACTCTCCCAGGAAAGCACAGCCACGGGGTGGCCCACGCAATGATCCGCTCCTGGGTGGGCACGTGGGGGAGCAGGGCCCCTTGCAGAGGGCAGAAAGGAGAGGTCTCTTTCTCCCTCCTCCCCACCAACAGCTTTCCCCCCACACCCCGCTTCTGCTGATCCTACGTTTTCTGTTCCAGCTGGAAGTCTTGAAACAACTTCTGAGGGGTTGTTCTCACAGCATTCCTGCCCTGCTCAGACACGGGAAGCAAAAGGAGCCTCCGGAGAGAAAACTTCCTGGCCAGAGAGCCCTGCACAGCTACCGACCCCAGGGCTTTCAAAGAGCTGGGGAGTCTCCGAGGGAACCCACCACCGGTCCCTCGCAGGGCTAGCAGGCAGACAGCTAGCTGGATCTTTGCACCTTTGAGAGGATTTCATCACTCAGTCTTAGACTGAATACATATTCATCATTTATGGATTTCTTTTTAATGGATAAAATATCTTCTTTTTAAGGAGAAGCCCTACTGCTGATGGCACAAACAGCTGTGCAGGGAAATATCGTCAGAGCAAACCCAGTCAATATCCTTCCCTGGGCGTCCTGGGGAATCTAACAGCTTTTGACTTTTAAAATTACTCCAAACGCAAAGGAATTTCAAAGAGAAGACAGAAAACCTCCCCTGTCTGCTCAACCACATCAGCCGGGCAGTCTTCCCACGCCTCTCCCATCCGCCCGGCGTTCCTACCCCTCTTCGGTGGGCCTGGGTCAGGGTCAGGCACTTTCTCCCACAGAAGATGCGGTGGATGCTCCCGTGTGTTGGGCAGGGAGAACTGCCTCACTTTCACGAGCGGTTGACTCGAAGTTAGGCTTCCTAGCTGCTCCTCAGAGAAGAAGCTTCTCAAGCCCCCCGCCACCACCCCTTGCAAACCCTTATTGAGTTTGACATGTGTTGTTCTATTCCTGATGGATCCCGGCCACTGGAATATCCATCTGATAATCAAATAAAATAGCCTAGCCCCCTGCGTGCTGCATATTTTATATGCTGCTCCCTGACTTCCATTGTTTCACATTGTTTAGACTATTAGTCAGAACAATTTGTCATCCTACCCCTGCTGCCTAGTGGGATTCGGCTTGTTGTGGGAGAAAGCGAGCCCATTCACTGCTGCGTGCATGGCCAGCGGAGCAGCCGGCAGAGACGCAATGCTCAGGGGCGGCTGAGCCCAGCCAGACCCACGCTGTGATTCATTACAGCTCAGACCCCCTCGCACCAGGGGGCTGGTTCATGAAACCTGAAGGGAGGCTCGTTCCCTGCCCCAAGGATCTTGCAGACTGAGAAAAAACCAAACCGCGTGAGTGTCAGGGTAGGAAGTGAGGGGAGGAAGAGGCTGAGGACTATGGTCAGGAGCAGATGCCGAGAGAAGTTGGAGCTGACTTCGGAGAGGCAAGGCATTGACTGACAAGGGGAGAGAAGGGTTTTCTGGCATGGCACTGCAGGTCTGTGGGGGGCTGCTGAGCTCCCGGTGTTGCAGGAGCTCCTGTCAGCTCCATTTCTCACTCCTCCTGCTCGGGGTAAGAGCCTGGAGACCGCCTTTGCGGGCAGAGCAAGCAGGCAGCTCCGCTGGCTGGGCTCCACACGCTGGCTTACAGGCAAGAGTTCAAGTCCAAGCAAAGGAGCTTCTGTTCCCATTCCCGCTCAGATCCCTTCAGGGGTTCCTCGCATTATAAACACCTCCTCAGGAGACAGTGATTGCTCTGGCTGCTGTTATTTTGTCTGCAGAGTCACCCTGTCAGCTCCACTTTGGTGTCAGGAGCGGGATGGTCCAGGCTTGGAGGGAGTCTGCGGGCAGAGCAGCAGCAGGGAGCAGGAGGCCCGCAATTAAGGAGGGACCCAGCCTGATGAGTCGTCCCATCATGCTCCAATCCCCTCCCAAGGAGTCAAGGGGGTGATTTCCATGCTTGCACCAGTCCCAGCGGGTCAGCCAGCTGGGCGAGCTGGAGGCAGTGGGAGCCACCGCTGATGAAACCTGTTGACCAGGGGAGCGAGTCGGACTGCCAAAGCCCAGCTCTTTGCTACGAGCTGTCCCGGGGCCGTCTCCAGCCTCACCTGGAGCCCGCGCGGCTGCCGGAGCCCCTGCACCTCCTGTCTCTCCTCCCTTCTTCCAGCAGAGGCTGAGCAGCCGCGGCAGTGCCTGTGTCAGCCCAGGAGCAAAACTCACAGCTGGTTTTCATCCAGGCACTAAAACTTCCTTCAAAATCTTTCCTGGCCATTATGACACTTGTTGCTGCGTCGGCTCTGCCCATCACCATGGTATCCGGCAGCCGGTGCGTAGGTAGGCGGCTCGGCTGTGTTTGACAGAACCTGTCACCTGCCTGCTCGTGACCTTTGCCTGCCGACATCTCGCCGCGTGTCGAGCTGCCAGCACCGAGCGAGCACACCGATGCCTGCCTCCATCAGCTGCTAAACTCGCTTAAATCCCCTGTCCTGGGAAATCACCTCTGGCTGCCAGTCAAGCAGCGGGAGCGGATGCTTGGCTGCCAGAGGAGGCTGCGTGGGGAAGAGGAGAGCACGGCACAGCCTGAGAGCTGCGTGGGCTCCTGTCCCCTGCGGACAAGGGGCAGCCCCGCTGCCTGTTGGGCATCCCACTGGGGAGCGCTCACTGCCTGCCTGGTCATTGTGTTTTCTTCCCCAAAAAGCCCTATGGCCCCTGCACACGAGTCCCGTGGAGCAGAGGGTCCCTCCTGGGCTGGCCCCTGTGCTTGGGCAGGTAACACACTGCTTCCCCTGTCACCCATCAGGCCAGTGATGGAGCTCTGGCATCACGGCCATTGTTGGTGATTTATTTCAAGTCCTCGATGTTAATCCGGCAGGGGGATGACTGTAAATTGCTCAAAAACACCCAGTGTTACACATGGCTGCTACATGTTCCCCAGCTTACCTAAGCCTGTGCTGATGTGTGCAGCCATGGGACACCCTCCCGCGGTGGTCGTCCTCGGGCAGCCCTGATGCCTGCGCTCACATCCCGCTGCTCATGGGAGCTGCCTCATGGTCCCCACCAGCCGTGGGCTGTCTTGCAGTCGCGATTTGCAAGACCTCCCTCCCATCGCTGCCTGGCAGCTATTGCCTCCCACGGCCACCCTTCTGCCTTGCCTCTGGACACCTGCCTCGGGGTCGTGTGCTACAGAAATTTGGAAACTCCTCGGGGTGCAGCGAGCTGCCCTGCACCGAGGACGTGGTGTCTCCATCCCCATTGGCACTGGCTCCCTGCTAGACTCCAAGGCTGAATCGCAGGAGTTGGTTGTAACGTGCAGAACCCTCACAGGGCTGTCAGAGAGGAGCCATTCCCTGCCCGGGACTGGAAAGGCTGGAGCTGGAGTCTCCTGGGTGCGTGGGGAAGGCTGCCACCAGTAAGCCACCCCCTCATGTGGGCAGCGGGATGGGGCTGGCATTCACAGGAGAGGGCTGGGGAGGGTCTGGCTGCACCCGTGCCACCTTGGAAAGGGGCTGCAGGCCAGCCTGGGCATCACTTCCCAGCCAAGCTGAGGAGGGAGAGGCTTCTCATGGTCACGCACTACCTGAGCATCCATGAACCTGCCTTGGGGCCGCAAGGCTTTTGGCCCTGGAAGAGCTTAGTGAGGCAGGGGGACTTTAGGTAGCAGAAAAAGTCAGTCTTTGACTCACCCCTAAAGCCTTGCAAAGATGCCGTAAAGGCTGGTGGGAGAGGAGGAGGCTGTGAGGAGCTGCCTTCTTTCCCAAACACCCATCTTACAGCACAACATGCTGTCCAGGTCGGCCGCTTGCAGCCGAGCCCTTCTTTTTTAAGCAGGCGAGTGGCCTCCTGGTCTCGCTCCTTATCTCCAGGCTGCTCATCAAAAGCCAAGCGCAGCATCCCTTGGGGCTGTGTCCCAAAGCAGACTGGAAATTCAGGCCTTGCCTAGGAAGCAGAGTAAAACCCCATAAAACCCCTGAATGGAAACAGAAGTGCATGTTATTAAAAAAAAAAAGAGAGAGAGAAAAAAAGAAAGAAAGAGAGGAAAGAACCTGCCTCCCCATCCATGCACGCAGAGATGCCCCTACGCAGAAAAAGCCCTTTGCACCTGCCAGGCGAGCGCCTTGCAGTGCCAGGAGGGGTGTCCCAGCCGTGCCCCCACGCCCAGGTCCTCCCCAGGCATGGCCACGCTCCGGCCAGGCGCCCGCTCCTCCCGCTCGCTCGCCCGCGGCAGGCGAGGGGTTAACTCCCAGCAGCTGCTCCCCAGATGCCGGTTCTGGAATTCACATTTGTGTAATAATAAACCTCGGGGTAAGCGGTGGTGATGGGGGGGGGTGGTCGCCTTGTGCCCCCCCCTCGCTCCCCCTTCAAGCCAGCGGGCGGCTGCCAAGAGGGGCGGCTGGGAGGGGGAGAGGGGCAGCGGCCCAGGTGCTGTGGGATCCCTTCCGACGGACTCACAGAGAGATGAATTAGAGGGCCGCCAGGAAAGCCTGGCTATTTTTCATACTGCTTGCCCCCGTCACGCTGGCAGAGAGCTGGGACGTCCCCATCCTGGGGGCCAGCAGCCCCCGGGGGGGCCGAACCCGAGTGGGTCTCCCTGAACGGAGCTGAACCATAGCGTAATTTGTTTCAGGAGAGAGGGGTGAGGAGAGACAGGCATAAATTTTATTTCGAGGCTTTCTCTTTAGTGGCTCCCATCGCCTGGCAGGGCAGCACACCTGCTTCCAATAGCGGTCCCCACTTGTGCTGCCCACGGGGGCGGGAGGAGAAGGGCTGTTCTGCCATCGCCTCTGCCCGGCCCTGGGCATCCTACCCGCGGCGGGAGAAGGGCTCGCCCGTGCTCCAGAAGGGATGGCGACGAACAGCATCAGAGCCTGCGCTTTCCCCTTTCCTGGCGTGTACAGGTATCCCCGCTCATCCCGGCTCGGCAGCCCCTCTCCTGGGCACCTCAGGGCTGGGGGGGGGCTCCCAGCCGCCCGCACAGCGCGGCTCGTACAGCGAGGGTCCCGCGGAGCTGCGCACCCTGATCCGAATTAATCTGGGGCGAGCTTCGAGCGGAGGCGGGCAGGAGGCTCCGAAGTCCTGCTGCCCCCGTAGACATCTCTGGCTTCACAGTCCCGGCTCAGACCCACAAAAGCCCCAAGAGCTATGCAGGGAGTTGGAGAGAGATCAGAGGTTTCGCTGCGAGCGGGGGCAGTGGCAGGAAGAGGGCTTGGGGGGTCCGAATTGAGACGATCTGTTGCTCCATTTGGTCTGAAACCCTAAACCGGGTCATCTTTCAGTGAGGATTGCTGCTGCCGGCCACGGTGCCTTTCTTCTTCTCCTGGTGCCGCATTTCACACGGTGGGGAGACGGAACGAGTCAGAAGAGCCTTCTGCTGACCAGGGCTCGCTAAAAGAAGCCCACGCAAGTCCCCGGGTGACAGAGGGGATGCAGCTCAGCCCCTGCCTGCAGACCCTCCTGCAAGCCCCCCGGGAGCCGCCTCTTCCCGCGGGAACGGCGAGGACACAGCCTCAGCAGCCGCCGGTGGAGCAGAGGGAAGGGTGGGAGGATTTCACACCTCTCTCCAAGGGCTTTATTCGCCTTCGTGGTGGGGGGGGAGGTCCGCTCCCCACCCAGGCTCACCCGGAGGATGGGCGTCAGCTGCGGCAGTCCCGGCGACGTGGGTGGGTTCGCAGCCCTCCCTTGGCCCTCTGATCTCCGCCGCTCTGGAGCATCTCTGCTTCCCCCTGTGCGGCCGGGGGGGTGGCGTGAGGGGTGGAGGGGCTGCTTCTGAGCCACTCTCCGGGGCAGCCTCATCTGTTGCTGCTGTTTGGCAGCTTCGCAGGCAGCACTAGCCCAGCCCAGCCCAAAGGAGCGGGGTGTTCGGGAAGCAGCTGGGGAGAGCGATGGGAGCGGGAGAGCCTTTGAAACATGAAGAGCCGGTGGTGGGGGTACGGCGGGGGCAGTTGCTTTTTCAGTGCAGGAACCTTGGCTCCTGGACATTGAAAAGATCCTGCTTTGCTTCCCAACGAGCCAAGGGGGACCAGAGATCCCTGTCCGTGGCCAGCTTGCACCTGCTTCCCTCTCAAAAAGCATCCTCCCAACATCTGGAGATGGTCCCAAGTCACCAAGGATGGAAAAGCGCTCTCCTTGTGGGCAGCTTGTACGGCTCTGCGAGCCTTGCTTGGACGGCAAGGCACTATGAACTTCTACAAGCCTCTACAAGCCTCTACAAGCCTTCTGCAAGAGGGGACTATTTCCAAAATCACCACCTCTGAGGGATTTCGGTGCGTCCCCAGGGAAGCCCCTGGGAATTTCCCCCAGCCTGGGTGCAGCCAGCCCCGGAGCACGGCTCTCCATGCTCGGCCGGCCACTGGAGGGCTCCCAGATTGCTCTGGGAAAAGAGCTGGAGCCAGGGCAGGGGCAGGACATAACCCACACCTGAACCCACACCCGAACCCACGCCCAAACCCACACCCAAACCCACACCCGAACCAGGGGCTGCAGAGTTCAAGCAGCATCTGTGCACCTCCTTGCCCCACAGTCCCGGCACGCTGCAAGCACATGCAAACCCAGCTTCGTTGTGCTGAGCAGGGCAGGAGGCTTGTGCCGGGACAGAGAGCCCACCGCAGGTGTAAAGAAGGGGGGAGCATTTAAAGGGATGACTAAAAATTGCAGGGCTTCATGCCAGCGCACTGAACTCCCAGCCTCGACCCACCCCACATGGACCACCTCTCGGCTCGCATCCCTCCTCTTAGCAGCCAGCAGCACCGGCCCGCGGCAGCTCAGGCATCCCGAAGCAAAGGGTTCATCCTTGCTCTCCACTACCTGTAACGCGTCCCCTGTGCCACGCTGGTGGCACCTGACGTGGCCCCACGTGCAAACGGCAGCACAGGAGGCTGCTGGCAGGGCTGGGAGACAGTGGTTGCATCAGCTGCCTCTGACTGCTCTTCCCAGCTCGCTCCACCTGCACATCTCCTCCTCATCATCCACGGAAGGAGCTCGGCCCTTCCCTGGCACCCCAGCCTTGCTGGGACCCAGCACGGCCACGGTGCGAGGTGTCAGCAAAGCACCGGCACACCAGCCTGGCATGTACCTTGCCAGGAGAGCGGGCAGCTCCAGGGGAGAAAATGCACTTTGTGTTGAGCCCTCCGGCGATGCCGTTGTTGAATCTGCTGCTGCTCCCCCTGGGTGAAGTGGTTTCTCTAACAGAAAAAAAAAAATAAATTAAAAAAAAGCAACCCAAGCCTCCAAACTTATCTCAAAAGGCCTCGTTATGACTATTTTATTTGCTGGCTTCAGCCCAGCAGCTTGCTGGCCAAGGAGCCTTGATTTCTTCCTCCAACTCCAGCTCTTCGGGGGGAGCAGCCTGGCCGGGGTCCCGTGCTCTGGATTCAGAGGAGCCTGGGTTTCCTTTGGAAAGCACCGTTAATTGACATGAGAAAATAATCCAAGCCTCTTTCTCTCTCGAGCAGCAATGGTTCTCCTCACAGGGCAGCTTGAAAAGCAGCGCTGCTTTTTGGGGACTGTGCAAATGCACCAGTCAAAATAATGCTCCCCAGGCCAAAACTCTTCCCTGGGGCAACCCGTCGGCTTCAAAAGACTTGCTCCGGAGGTGCCTGCGGCCACTTGTTTTTCAGACTCGCTGTGGACCCGCTCCAGCCCCTCTGCCATGTGTCCCTTTCCGCTCCCTTTCCTGCTCCCGTTGGCACCCACGTCCCCTCCGCTCTCTTGCCTGTCCCCCCAGGGGCTGCAGGATCCCCCTGTCCTTCCGCTCTGCCTCCGAAGGGGCTCCGCTGGCTCCGCTGGCAAGCCATCCCAGTGAGCATCCCCGGTGAGCATCCCCGGTGAGCATCCCTGGCACGCTGCCGGTGCTCCCTGCCCTCCGCCCGCCCGCTGTACGGTGCCCAGGCATCGTCCTGGGGACAGGGAGCAGCTCACTGTCACCTCCGCCCTGCACAGCCCAGGCCATCCCACCCTGGAAGTCACCGGGGAGGGTCCAGGGGAGAGGGAAAGAGGAAAAAATGCCATTTGGGAGCGTGAAACCAGTTGGCAGAGGTTGGGAGGGACTGAGGGAGCCCGGGGAGCCCAGGGCGGGCGGCGCTGCCGGGGATCTGCCTGTGGGAGTTTTCACAAGGTGCCTGCTTGCTTGTTGGCTCCCCAGAGTTTGTTATTCTTAGAAACCATCTTATCTTACTGGTGCAAAACCAACAGATGCATTTTACAGAAAAAATAAATCCTCCCTCCTTTCTCCCCACCAACATATTATTAGATCCCAAAAAGTGTATCAAAAGAGTATTAGGACCCCAAGATGAGCACACAGGGTTGGAAGTGCCCGACATGGGCTTGCCCGTGAGCCCATCACCCTGCCGCTGCAGTGGGGTCCACGGGGGGCTGGGCTCCCTCTTCCCAGGAGGAGGAGGATGGGTAAGGGAGCCGGGGGCTGCCCAGCAGCCTGGATGCCTGTCCCTGGGGTATTTGCAGGAGAGGAGGGCTGGAACCGGCCCCTTGTGCATCCACGGCCAAGAGCAGGAGCAGGAGCCGCCAGGACAGCTGCCTCCGTGCAGGTGTGCTGCAGCGTGGCTGTTGGCCCATTCTCCTTCCACCCCTCCCCGGCCCGTCACCCCCTTCTCCCTGTTTCCAGCCTCAATGTGTTTCTCACTGGGCTTCACTTGTAATTCAGCTGGTGGCACTTCACGGCCGGCGAACCGAACCGGGAGCCGCTTGCCGCAGGGGGCTACAAAGGCTCTGCAGAGACTTCTTTGCCCAAAGGCCAGTGGTTTAGTGCTGCCCCGGGTGGTTTGCACTGAGGGCTGTTGCTACCAGATCGATGCTCTGAAATCAGTTCAGCCAAGCTCTGGCTTTCCAGAAAGTGTCCCCGGCCCAGGAGCAGCCCACGATCCAGCAGGAACTCGGGGTAACTTCTGCAGAGGCAGAACTTGCATCAGCGACCCCCTCCAGCACTGCAGATAAGCAAAGGGCTCTGCCATTACCGCTGCAAGCTGGTAATTTCCACCAGCAGTAGAATTTGCTTTTACATTTGTATAAAATACACTTAAGTGCATGCTAAACGCAGAGCGAATGAGACAAGAATTGCAAATGGAGTGGATGCCATATTGATTATTGAGGATTTATTCCCTGAGGTTTAGGAGGTTTGCCATAGACACAGATCTCTTTGCACATGGCTGTCGTTAACACTCATGAAATCAACTATTAATAGTTAATGGATAATTTAATAATTAATTAGTATTTAACAAACGGAGAGCAGAGGAGCAGCCTGTCTGCCACCAAAATGGAATAATAAAGAGGAAAAGTTTGCGATGATGCCATCCAAGCAATTTGTTTTGTTTTGTTTTGTTGGACTCTGAGGCTGTGAGGCAAAAAACTACTGCAAAAAGGGCTGTGGGAGCCCGCTGTCCCCGACTCATCCCTGCCACCCCCCAGGCTGCTTTGGGACCCCTCACGACCTGGCCAGGCTTGCGCTGAGCGAGGCCACTGAAAGCGAGATACCCCTGGTTACACCAAGAGCCCCCTCCACAAGCAGCTCTCCAGGGACAGCGAGCGATAGCTCTCGCTCCTGCTCAAACCAACAGGCCAAAAAATAAAAGGGCACGGTGAACGGGCAGCTCCACGGAGCAGGACTGGCGCTGCCCGGAGCCGCCGGCGGGAGCCGGCGCTGCCAGCCCCTCTCCCTGGCCACCCCACCGCCAAGCCCCCATGAATACTTTATGATTACAAATGGATACAGGGTTTGCTGCCGCATGCTTGCTAATTGCTTCAATTGTGTATTAAACAGGCACTAATCATTTCATAAATATTGATATTTGCAGGGTGGCGTTTGCAGGCGGGGGCCGGGAGGGGTGGCTCGGGAGAAGGCGTGCCACCATGCAGCGGCCGCCAAGGGCTGCTACCCAAGCTCCCAGGGCCACATCTGGGGCACTGGGAAATGACGGAGACTGCCCATCCTGCATCCCAGCCGCTGCTCCACGGAGCTCGCCCACCACCCTGGGACGGGGGACCGATGGGCAGGGGGGCGGCGGGAAGGGTGTCCCTGGCAGGTCCGGGCACGGGCATGGCACCAGCGCCTCTGCCACGAGACTCGGCATCTTCAAGCCAGCCTTGGGCATTTGTAAATTAAAGGCTTATTATTAGCAGTACTTGAGATGTACATGTTCTCTCTCCCTCGGGATGTTCATTTCGTGCTGATTATCATATTTTTTAAAATGTAATGAATTTATGGAGATAATTCAATCCCACTGACTAGGAATGTGTCTTACTTCTGCCACAAGTAAAGATGCTGCGTGTGTGAAAATGGAAATTGCTGCGGCACTTTCCATGTCTTTTGCCTGTCTTCCCCTACCAAAGGATCCCAAAATGCTTTGCAGACTCTATCTGCTGGTTAGATCAACCCGAATCACATCACTTCGCAGAAACGTAGTCACCTCTGGGCTGGAACACAGAAACTCTTTAACTAGAAGCAGAAATGTAGTCAGATTAATTAAGTAAGTACAATTCCAAGGCAAGAAAGTCAATTAAATGAATCATACGTCAATATGTAAATAAAAGGAGCTGGCTTTGAAGCAGGATTAGAGATAGTGAGAATCATGAGTGATGCGTCTTGCAGAGCTTGTTCAAATGTCCTCCAAGAGCCACTTCTCTGGATCTCTCCTGGCGGGAGGCAGCACCCGGCGGCAGCACCAACCACCCCGCAGCCAGGGACGGGCTCCGAGCGTGCACCAGGCACGCACCAAGCATGCACCGAGCATGCACCAAGTGGGCACCGAGCACACCAAAGCAGCCCTCGCTCCTATCCGGGACACGTCCACCAGGCCACTGGCGTTTGAAGGCACAGAGGGGTGTCTGTGCTTCCTCCGTGCGCATGGATTTATGCCCACATGCCGCTGAGACGGAAAGCTTTCCATGCCCATGCGTGTGTCTGTACCCTCATGAGTGCGTGCGCTACCACGCAGAGGAGCGAGGTTGTTTCCCAGCCAAACCCAATCCTCTGCGGTGCCTCACTGCTCTCCATTCATGGCTCTGGGTATCCTTTGAGTTTCCAGCACGTTTCCTTTCCTTTCCCTCCTTTCTTTCTTTCTGCCAGCGAAGACTCCCTGCCATGGATGTCTTCCTGCACCCATAAATCTTTTGCATGGGCTGAAATAGTGTCATTGAAGAAAGATCTTTTTTTGTGCAAATTTCAATAAATGCCACTGGAACAACGCGGTAAATGATCCTGAAAATACAAGAGCAAAAAGGAGAGAAAGAAATGGCAGCCGAGGGGGAAAGAGAGTGAAACGCCTGGATTTAAGGCTGCCAAACAATGCATTTAAATAATTCAATTTGCAAAAGCAGGGAGGAAAGGGAAGAGAAAAGAAAAGGGGAGGAAAAACCCAGCTTGTGTAGCAACCCAATAAATAACCTCGGAGAGCGTGAGGCTGGGAATGCAGGACCGAGATAGGCCTTCTCCTGTTTATGAGAGTTTTCATTAAAATGCCAGCCAAAAAAATATTCTTTTGATAGATTAAGGCTGTAATTTCACTTTTAATTCCTGAAATCCCCACAGAGACGTGGTCGTGTCGCCTTCCCAGCCTGCGCCTTGGCTCTCACATCTCTCCCCCTTGCTCTCCCCTTGGATGCTCTCAGCAAGGCTCCCGGGATAATTGGAGGGCTGAGGGCATCTGGAGAGCTCCCGCTCCAGCCGGGCAGGTACCTCTGCAGTGACACGGGTTAGAGCCTCATTAGCCGGCGGTTACAAACCCTCCTGTAACAAGCAGCATTTTGTAGAAGTAGGGACACACTTAAAGAACTGCAGCTTCAGCGGGTTTGAAACAAGGCACCCGAGGTGTGCAGGAATCTCATCGCCCCTCCGACAGCGCCGGAGCAAGCGCTTCCTCCCATGACTGATGGTCTTTTTGCACGGCTCCCTGTTATTGCCCGTTAATTACCGTGGCTGGCAGCCGGCGTCATCACCAGGGCTAACTAGTTCGCTTGGATTTGCAAACCGCTCCGGGAGAGAGCCTTTCCCTCCTGCCAATGCCTGGCTATAAATCCCTATTTATGTCAATGGTGTTGGGAGAATGAATCAAATGATGATCACTTATTGCCCTTCACCGGCGAGCGGAGGTCTGGTGCAGCACCAGCCTCGCCCTCTGCAGAGACGTCAAAGTCTCAAGTGGAAAAATAAGCAGGAACAGCACAAAAGAGGCCGAGGGACCGGAGGGGTCCACGTCAGGTCTGCTCTGTGCTGGATCAGCATTGCCAGGGAACCCACTGGTCTTAAAACCAGCGTGCTACCTGGGCCCCGTCTCGGCATTTGTTGCTGGACTCTTGCCGCTCGCTCCCTGCACCACCACGTCGTGCTCAGCGCCGACCCGTGCCCTCCTCGGAGCAGCATCTCTCATCCTCCCGCCCTGGAAAAGCCCTGCAATGCCCACAGGGGTGTCCTGGGCATCCCTGGCCAGACAGGGAAGGAGGGGGGGTGCCCCAGGTGCAGTTCTGGCTTGGTCTCTCGGGCTCCTCGGTGGGACAGGCAGCGATCGGCAGCCCCAGGCGGGCGCATCTCTGCTGGCTGCTGCCCGTGAGGAGGGAGGCTGGGGGGGCCAAGCCAGCCCGAGCTGTGCCCAGCCTCCCGCAGAGCACTCCCTGAAGAGACCAAAAGGCTTTTAAACTTAGAAAAGCCACATTTTATGTGAATACAGATGAGAGGCCTCCCTTTTCAAAGGGAGAAAACTCAAAGCAACCAGGGAACAGAAGAGAAATAAAATGCTCTCCCCCTGCCCGCCACATCGGCGAGGGCAGAGCCCTGCTTCCACACTTGGATTCAATTAGCTCTGTGACTTGCAGAGCTGCAGCAAACTCTGCCAAAGCCCCTCCGGCTGCCGGGGCATCCCTCTGCCCACGGAGACTCCTGGCCCCCGCGCTGGGATGTGCTGCAGTGGGTGCGCCCTGAGCCCCTGCCATCAGCCCCAGCAGCACCTTGCACCTCACCTGGGCTCCTTAAAAGGGCCTGAAAAAGATCAGCTCAGTGTGCGTCGCAGCGGGGGCTTCAGCGTGGCGGGATAGCCATCCCAGGGCTTGGCCGAGAGGACGTTGGCAGAACTCGGGCAGCATCGGCCCCGCTGCGCAGGGCGGGCTGGGGAGCACTGGGGGGGCCGCAGCTGTGTGTCCAAACCTTCCCAGCGCCCCTGCAGAGCCTCGGCACTGGGGAGCGATCTCAGCCAGGGGAGTGACACTGGTGAGAGAAGCAGCTGGCAGCAGGTCAGCCCAACAAGTCCTCTCAGACCTCAGGTGAGAAGGAGCACGAAGGTGCAAGGTGACACCCGGACCGAGGCAGCCACGGCTGCTGCCTGCCACCGAGCATCCCGGCACGCCGAGCCTCACCCCTGGCACACGTGTGCTCCCTCATCGTACACAGAACACCGGTAACGGTGGGCCGTACATTTGAGAAATATTAAACTGCGAGGAAATGTGTAATTATCTGTTTAAGGGCATGTAGTGACAGGGCAAGGGGTGATGGCTTTAAACTGAAAGAGGGTAGATTTGGATGAGGTATAAGGAAGAAACTCTTCACTCTGAGGGTGGTGAGGCGCTGGCACAGGCTGCCCAGGGAAGCTGTGGATGCCCCATCCCTGGCAGTGTCCAAGGCCAGGTTGGACAGGTCTTTGAGCAGCCTGGTCTAGTGGAAGGTGACCCTGCCCATGGCAGGGGGTCGGAACGAGATGATCTTTAAGGTCCCTTCCAGCCCCAACCATTCTATGATGCTATGCTTAAAACATGCTGGAAATATTGCTCTGCAGAGGAGAGCAGTGCATGGCGTCTCCTCCCAGCAGCCGCTCCTTACCCTGGACGGGTTTGTGTTAGTCACAGAGTGTAGGTTCTCATTTTATTCCCATTCACACCCCCCTGGGGTCCCCAGCTGGGAAAAGAGGCCCATAATAAGGGGCAGAAAAACTACCAGCAGCAAATGGGTCCCGGCACCAAGGATTCAGAGATTGGCTGAAGTTTGGGGGGTCCAGCAGCATCTCTTGTCCTGGGTCCCAGCACTGGACCTCCACAAAGTCCAGGCTCAGCTAATAACAGCCTGTATTAAACCCCTGATAAAACACCCAGGCTCTCCTTGCACTCTCAGTCATTTCTGCGAGGGCAGCCCATTTCGGGGCTATGAGCCTTGGAGAGATTCACTCGGGGAGGGGATGCAAGTCCTCCGCTGCACAGCGGTCCAGCCCATCACCCCGGCAGGCAGGTCTCCCATTCCTCCTCTGCCGCTGCTCCCCAGCCCTGCTGCCAGCTCTGCACCCCAATTTTGGCTAAAAACCCCCTCTCGCATTGAGGAGCCGATGCTCCAGCCTGCTGGAGCCCAGCTCTGGCCCCAGTAAGCCAAGTGGAGGTTTTGTTGATGGGGTTAGCATGGCAAGGACCTGCCGTGGGTCTCTCGCTGTGTCCTTGGGAGCTCTGGGATGGGCATGTGTCCCGTGGGTCCCAGCGAGCTCAGCATGTGTCCCATGGGTCCCTGGGAGCCAAACACTGCCTGACTGCAGCGGGGTCTTCTCCTAAACAGATGCTGGGCTCGGATGCCGGTTCCAAAGGGTTGAGGAGAGCCTATTTCTGGAGACGACAAAGTGCCATTTCCTGATTTATTTGCGGTTGAAGTGGGTCTGCAAAGTCCTTTTTCGAGGTTGATGGGGAGGGCAGAGGGATTAGCCCGCAAACAGCTGTGGTGCCTTCAGTCCTAAAATACTCCCTGAAAGGGGATCCTAGCCCTCTGGCTTAGCTCAGCAAAGAGCTTCCAATTTATTGTTCTTTTTTAGAGCACCTGTGCTGTGAAATGTCATTTGTCTCTGTCGAGGGGACGGAGCAGTATGATTTAGGTCCCCACTGCTGGGCAGAGAAGGGGCCCCGCACACCTCTTGATCCCTGCCCGCCACAGGTGCAGCTCGTCCGGGTGTCCTGACGTTGATCCCAAGCGGAGCTGGGCTGGCTGGCTGGTGGGATACAGAAGAAAAAGGATGAGCCTATTGATGCTCAGAGGGGCAGAGCCGTGCTCCCACCACAGGGGAGCAGGCTGGCAAGGGGCGGGGGCAGCATCCCCTCCATCCCGTGTGTCCCCAGCAAATCCCAGTAGTCATCACCTTTTTAAAGCCCTTCCACACCGCTGTTGCCGTGCCCGCTGCGAGCACCCCAAAAGCCCCTGTTTTTGCTGTGGGCAATAAGGAGCAGTCAGAGCACTGAATGGTCCCATTCAACGCAGCGCCGTCATCCAGCGGTCGGGCTTTGGTGACTTCCAGGCACCCATGAACCTTCCCCGCCAAGAGGAAACCTCCCCAGCAGCCTGGGCTCAGACTCCAGCCCAGCCAGCACACCTCAGGAAACACGTCCAGCTCCGGAAGGGCTTTGCAGCAGTGGAATTAAAAAGAAGAGCCTCCAGATGCAATGGCTGCATCATCCCCTTCACACTGTCCTACAAAAAACAGACTCAAGGTGTGCCATTATGTCAGCCTCCACTCGGAGGGCAGTTAGGCTGGAGTTAGATTTCAGCAAATGTTTACCGGGGCATTTAGGTCCCAGATGTTAATTCATGTCTTTTCTTCCCTCCATATTTTCTCATGGGATCCTCAAGCTCTGGAGCAGGTCCCTGTCACTGAATGGAGAGGTATGAAAGGGGATGTGTGAGCTCTTCAGGTCCTACAGAAAGGTCCTGTGCCTCCCCTGCTCGAGTCCCAGAGCCATCAGTGAGGTGCCCGTTCCCACAGGCGCCCAAGAGAGGTCTTGCAGATCAGCTTTGCATGAAGAAGAAAACAACGGCATCCCCATGCTTTCCATGCAATTCGCTTTCCTCACACTCAGGAGAGTGAGCATATACTTGCTTTCCTTCCAAAAACCTCCAAAGCTTGGATTCCAGGATTAATTACTACTTTTCCTTCAGCAGCAGCATTAATAGGGTTCCTCATGGGGCCAGGGCATGTTACAGCCCAGCTCTCCTGAGAACATCTCTTGAACATCAAAGCCCTGATGGTTGGTCTTGCCGTTGCCTGCGTCTATGTGACCACAGCCCTGGCTGGTGGGTCTGAGGCAGGGGAGGAGCAGATGGGAGCGTCATGGTGAGGCTGGTCCGGGCCAGGCTGGACAGGACACAGCTGCCTGGGTCTGCTGTAGCATCTGGCCTGCAGTTGGCAGACACAACACTCAGCAACTTTCTCTGAGCTGAGGAAAGAATAACGATGGAGTAAAAAATAGTCCTAGTCCCCTGTGAGTCTCGTTCATTAAAAGACAACAATATGTTTTATGGCTCAAGCGTTCTTCTCTCGGTGGTTTCCCCAGAACGGGACTCAACCAGATAATAAGCAAGGCTCCACCAGCCCTCCGGAACCATCTCCCGAGTGCCGTGCATGCGGAGCCATAACTCAGTCTCTGTCAGCGGCTCCATCAGTCCCACTCTGGGACCACCCAAACTGCTGATTTCCTCCACCTTCCCCTCCGCTGCTGACCCTCTCCCACTGCAGCCACGGGGAATATGAGCTCACTGATTAGAAATCAATAGGACTTCAGCTCACACCTGAGGCGCAAGCGCTGCCAGATGAGAGGTTGCTCCCTACCCTGCGTGGACCTCCCGGCTGTGCCCGCTCAGCAGATTTTAGCAGCTCCGGCATGATATAGCTGCCGGGAAGGTGGCCCTGAGGAAAGGCTCCCTTCTGAAAGGAAACCCGAAGCAGTGCCGTGCTGCCAGGCTGCAGCTGGCAGACGGCATCTTTCCAAGTCTCCACTGTGGGTCATGGTCTGCTGGGCCCCAGAACCCCCCGGTCCCGGCAGGGACGGGCTGGTCCATCCACAGGGTCCTTTCTCCACACCAGCTTTCAGTCAGGCCACAGTGACCAGAGAAAATGAGGAGGACCAGGGAAGAAGCTCTGTCATGTTGCACAAAAGGGCAGGATCCTGTTGGCAGACCAGGAGGTGGGAATGCAGTGTCTGTTGTGGGTCTGTGTCTTGGGGAGATGACAGCAACCACCAAGTTGTACAGCTCACCGCACTCGTCCTCCACTGCTCTCTTCCAAAAGGCTCCTCCAACTCTACAGTGATGCTGTTGGAAGGACAACTGAGCAGACCTGTCCTCACCGAACCACTCGTCCTCCTCCTGCCACACGGGTAAGGATGGCCCTTCAGGACGTCTGGGCTGAGCATGGTGGGCTGTGCCTTGCTCCGTGGAGGTGGCCCTGAGTCCCCAGAGCTGCCCTGCGCCAAGAGCTCAGACCGATCTTTTGGTGCCACCCACCTTCCCCTTTCCACCCCAACAGTTTGGCACTCTAACAGAGAGACCAGCGCGTTGGCCGATACGCTGGGTGCCTTCCAGGAAGCTGCAATCTCAGGGTGGCTGAACACAGCTCTGGGGCCAGGAGAAAGAAAGGCTTTAGGGAGCAGAAGGTTGAGCGATACGTGCCCTCGTGGCTGGTGCTGCACCTCTGCTCTCCTGCCCAGCATGGTGGGTCCATGTTTGGTTTTATAACTCAACAGTGGACTCTAGCCACAAAATTTAGGCCTGAACTTCCAAATTCTGCGTGTTCAAAGCCCACTGTTAATGCTGAGCTCTGTGAAGACCAAAATTATTCATATGACCTCAGGCATCACCTTACACCCACTGCCTTCTGCTCCAGCCCTCTCCGTAGCTCTGAAGTAGCATACTGCAGCCAAGGTGAAACATCAGGGCCAAGCGACACCACCAGACCCTCCAAGGGGGTTTTACCTGTCCCTGCATGTACCGAGAAGGCAGCCAACATCTCCATGTCACTTCTCAGCTCCACCTTCTCAGCAACAGCTTCACGTGTCCTGCTCAGAGATGATACCTGCCCTTAGGATGGGAAGAGCCTGCCTGACCATGGGCTTCCTTCACATCGAATAGGATTTGCATTGTAGGCTAATGATGTGCCAATTGCTTTTACAACAAATCCTCCCGGAGGTCTCCCAGATGGCTAGTTGATTCTTGTGGCCTGCTCTGTATGTAGCATTATGTAGCTGCTGCTAACCCCTCCATAAATACGGTTTTAATGTTTAATTTGCATCTCACTCACATTCAATAACTGGTCTGGGAAATCTAAAGTGCATCTTAAAAACAGCCACAATAATTATTGAATATTAGATACCATCATTGGAGTATTAAAAACGTATTTCTATATAGAAATAGAGTTTGAATGCACAGTATGGGGCTGCACCACACACACTGCATGCTGATCACCGAGATAATGTCCAGCTTCCCATCAGGCCAACAGCAACAGTTTGCATTTCTGCTGCGCTTCCCCTCAGGAGGATCCCAAAGCGTGTTTTTGTAGGTTCACAGCGCGGGCAGTCACTGCTTCCCCGCAGAAACGCAGCACCTCTTCTCCCAGACTCAGCATCTCCGCTGGCAGCTCCGACAGGGGAGGGATGCGAAGTGGGAGAAGCTTTCGGGAAGCAGGCAGCACCGCTCCGCCACGTCCATCAGCTCCGTCCCAGGACAGGGAGCCCAGGACCACGGGCTCTTCCCTTGGAGAGCGAACCATGGGAGCTCTGACCAAGCTGTGGGCAGCCACAAGTTAAATTTGTAAGCCCAGCGATGGCATTTGGGTGCGTAAGTGGAGCAATGTGCACTTGAGAGGCCTCTCAGCTGTGTTCAGCCCCTGCTTTACGTGCTTTTCTCACTCCATCACAGCGACTGCACAAGCAAATGAGACTTGCAGCTGAGCAGAACCTTTTCAAAGCCAGCCCCAATTAGGCTTGCTCACAGGATTAGTGTACATACTTTAACAATGCAGATAATAATAAATATAGGGAGAACATGCATTAGTTCCACCTAGGGCCCTGCAAATACCCAGAATTAGAGAGTTAATGTAAGAACAGTGTATGCAACTATTATTTCCCCATTCTCAAAATTTTTGTCCTCTGATGGATGCACTCAAGGGAACTGTTTGAGAGTGTTTCTGTAAGACACTTTCTCAGTAATTTGCCTGTAAGGTTTTTGCTTCTGTGCTCCCAAGCAATCGGAGGAGAATCAGCACTTCCCTTGATCATGCCAAACTTTGATATCACCAGGCAGAACTGCTTCACACCTCCAAGACCTGCATGTTTTACGGTCGCAGAGGTGAAGATCACCGACCCCATCCACCGAGGAGCATCGCTAAACAGAGATGCTCTGATCTGTCACTGGAGTCCCCTCAGAAATCTCCGAGGCTTTAAAAGCAAGCAGGCACTGAGCAAGTGCTCAGGCTGAACGGCTCTTCCTAAGGCCAGAGCCAGCTGCAGGGAGCTGATCCTGGCTCAGTCTCTGAGCTGGAATATGAGTTTGGGCAATTCATTTTGGTTTGCTTTCCCTCCCTTCCATCTGGGCAGCCTGACAGGTCTGTTTCTACGTGGGCACTTCTGTGGTTCCCCACAGAGTACTGGTTTGGGGGGTGGGAATCAAACCCTACCTGCCCTGCTTCTCTATTTTGCCTTTCCTGGGATGAAGCAAGCTTGTTTCGCAGAGGAAGAAGCTGTGGTGCGAGGACAGCGATGGAGCGGCACAAAACTCACCTTTTCCCTCCGTCAGGACTGAGCTGGAAACCCCAGGTTTCCCCAGAGTCCATTAAGGTCAATAAATTGGCTTTTCTCACAAAGGCAAGATTATCCTTTGGGATTTATCACCACAGGGTTTAGCAGCGGCGTGGCTGTAGACAGGCTCAAGTAGGTGCCAAACAAACTCACAGAAGAGAAGTCCATCCCAGGCTGTTAGGTGTACCAACCTGGATGCTCCCTCTGCTCAGGGAGTCGCTGAATCAGCAGGTGAAGGAGCAAAGCTCATCCTGTTCTGTCCGATCTCTGTGTTATCTCAGAAGTGGTCCCTGGGCTGTGGGGCAGAGTGGGGGTGGGCAAAGGGACTGACCCAGGAACAGCATTTTCCCGGTCTTGTCATCCTGGAAAAAGAAAAAGCAAGGCATGGCATACAGATGTGTTCCTGGGCCACATCAGGGCTGGTTCCCAACCACCCAGCAGGCGACAAAAAGAGACCCATGCCCTACTATGTGGCAACACCTTTATTCCCCATACCCCAGCACCGAGCACCGGGGTGGGACTGGGAGCAGCACAGCACAGAGCAACCCGCTCCGGACGCAAAGCTGACTGGCAGCCTGCAGAACCAGGCTGGCAGTTGGAGGGGAAGCAGCAACTTTTGTGCTATTTCGGTCCCAGCAAGAGCTGCAAAATTCATGAAAAATAGAAATACTTGACAGCAAGAGGCAAAACTCACATTTCTGCAAGCTGTTTCAAGCCTGGGTTTGATGCCTGTGGCTGGCCACGTTGCTAACCCATTTCCACACCTCTTGGAAAGACGGATGCTTGGCCGGAGCATGCACCGTGCACCGGCTGCGGCTGCAGCCCCACTGTTAGGGACGTCCCCTGCCCTTTGCCAGCGCTGCACCAGGCACAGGCAGCAATATAACTGAACGGCATTTAATAGCAGGCTGTCGGAGTCGGTCTGCAAAGCTGTCAGGGAATCTGAGAAATCCAAGTGTAAAATCAGCATGTTTTGTGGGACAGTGGGCACAGACTGCCCATATGTTACCCACGCACATCACCAGTCATCTGGGAAATGCACACATCTTAAAGGCTTTCATTTCTCCATTTTTCCCTGTTGGACTTGTCAGAGAAATTTCGCTGCCAGCCCATATACCTTCACGAAAAATGCATGGCTCAATCTTTCACAGATGGACTTCCCTCACGTCTGGGCTTTGATCAAGGAAAGAAAACAGCAGGGGGGTGGCGAGGGGGGGAAGCAGAGATTATTACCTAGAAATGTGTCTGTGGAAGCATTTGTGCGTGTAGACGCGCTCCCGGTGCGTTCTGCGCCTTCGTTTCTCCGTGCGTGTACCTGCTGTGGCTAGATCGAGTGGATGCTCCATCCTGCCCTGGGGGTACCCCCTGGGGTACCGCTGAGGGGCAGCCGCATCCCGTGGGGCTGCCGCCGGTGGCCGCGGCTCGCGGCCCAGCATCGCTCCAGGTAGCCCGGTACGGCAGGGTGCTCGACAGTGCGTGTGATGCAAAACAGCCTGAGCGGCTTTTGCCCAGCCTTTCATTTCCCCTGATCAAATCCCCACCCTACCAGCACCTAGAATCGCTGCTAAGTCTGGGGTTTCCCCATCAGACGCGAGCTGCGGGGTGCTAGCGAGATTTGGGGTGCAGGGAGAGGGAAGGGGGCTGGTGGGACGGGGAGCTGGGGGCGAGCCATGCTGCGGCGTTTCTGGGGAAGCAGAGACGCTCGGAAACTGTCTTGTGCAGGTTTATTCCCCTCTCATCGCTGCAAGGGAGGAAAGCACATCAAAAGGAGTAGGGCCAGGACTTTGCCAGAAAAAAGGCATTAAAACACTGATCTTCCCCAATGGTCTTCTGTTCAGGGGGAGCTGAAACAACCTGCCTCCTTTTTCCTCCTCTCATCTTTCCATCAGGAGGTGGAGAGGATGGCAATTTTGCACTGTGTTTTCACTGGGATCCTTGGAGCCCTCCAGAATACTTCATCTGGGCTCATCAGACTGGCTTTGGCTGTGTGATCTGAATTAAAGGTGTCAAGGAAAACAGTTTTAATCCCGATTGCCAGTGCTGGAGGAAAAGCGCAGCCCTCCCGGTCCAGGGAGGGAGAGGTCAACCCAAAAAGGAGGCAGCTCAGTTGGTACCCGATGGGCAGAAAGGGAGATAAAGCCAAAAGGGATGGAAACATGGGTGGGTCGAAACCATGGCACTTGGATGCAGACCCGTTCGTTCGATTCAGGAGGAGTTCTTGGAGGAGCCGCTTTGTTTTGCTGGTTGAACGAAGGGCATGTCACGAAAAGCAGAAAAGCTGGTGAATGCAGCAGGGAGGGGAGCTTGTGTTTGCGACAGGGGGAATTAGTTCACCAAGCTAAAAGTTGGTTTTAACTTTCCCAGGAGCCTGAGCTGAGCCTGGAGCTGGTTATTTATTAGCAACCCTTTCAGAGGTGAACCCTGCCCGGCTGCTGCCAGTCGAGTCCTTGCAGCGGTGACACCGATGTGACACCCCGTGGCACGAGGGGAGCCCCGGGTGGGCACCCCGGCTGCGCTGCGCCGGCCGGGAAGCGCCCGCCTGCTGCGGGAGAGGAGGTCTCGCTCGTCCCCGGGAGGATGCTCGTCCCCAGGGGTCCTTTGGGATGCATGCTCCTGCGAGGGGGGACTGCCACGCTCCGGGGACACCTCCCGCTGCGGGGACCATCGCAGCGGAGCGAGGCAGGCTGCTGGCAGGGAGCTCTGCTCGGCCAGGCGATGCTCGCGCTGCCAGCTCAGCACATCTGGCACCTGCTGAAGGCAAGGGCAGAGCCGGCGCGTTTGAAATGTAATGAATGGAAAATCAGCCGGAAACTGGAGTTTCAAGAGGGGACTATGTCCAGAAAAACAACGACAACAAGAAAAAACTGAGGGTAGATCAGAGTGAAAAATAAAGCCCCGACAGCTTAATTTGCCCTTTGTGAAAAAAGCTTTCGCCTTGCAGGGCAGAGCGAAACCTCTGACTCCCTGCCTCGCAGGTCGCATTTTTCAAGTAAAATTTCAGGGCACATCTCAGAAGGAAGAAAAACAATTTGAAAGGATGAAATAACTGGAAAACACCAAGCATGAAGAGAACAAAAATTTGATAGCCATCCAAATGGATTAATTTTTTATTTGGCCGAGAACGCCCCAAACTCCCGCTACCTTTCGCGACGATGTGGCGGCCCTGCCGAGACAGAGCGGCCGGTGCCGGGCACCCCGCGCCATGCCATGCCGCGCCGCTGCCTGCGCCTCCCCGCGCCCTTCCTGCTGCCACGGCCGGTGCAGCGGGCCGGGGACGAGGGGTCACCTTCCTGGCCCTGCTTCCAGCCACGGAGCGCTTGCACCCCGTGCAAAGCCATGTGCAATGCGTGCTCCGTCGCTGACCAGGCTTCCGATGGGGTTGCATATCGCTGGCCAGTGGGGTTGTTTAAAGCACGGGGAGGGCGCTGAAGGTCAGGGTGGGTGCTGGCAGCCTGGGCTGAGGGCTGCTTTGCATGGCTGTACTCATGGCAGGCGGTGCAGCCGAGGCAGGGCAGGGCAGCCGGCTGGGAGGATGCTGCCAGCGAGGGGACATCACGACAAGCCCCAGTGGCTGGGGCAGGCTGTGGGAAAAGCAGCTCAAGTGAAACCCGGCGGAGACTGCTGAGCCAAGCCATTCCTTGCACGCTCAGACCTCGCGCTCCTTCCCATCTCCCACCTACGAGAGGGTTTGCTGCACACCTTCAGCAACCGTCCCTTCACCGTTGGCTTTCCTGCCCGTCCCAGCCCCCTCACAGCAGATCAGGCAGGGGGAGAGGGCAGGAGCCAGCAAAATCCCCGTGGCACCATGCACAGGGATGGGCACAGATGGCTCATGTGCAACCCCCCAGCCCGTCCCTTGAAGGTGACCACGACTCGTCACCCCGCAGCCGCCGGTGCTGTCAGGTCCCCCCACACCGTCTCCGGCGTGACGTTCCAGCTCATTAATTTACCCCATTAGAGGCTCCGGAGGGAGCTGAGGAACTTGGGTGCGATTTTTCTTCCCGCTTTTCAGCCCCTGAGCACATGTGAGAAGAAACACGCGCAGCCCCCCCTCGCTGCTTCCCTCATCGCCGGCGTTAGGGTCTGACCTTTTTGCTTTCTGCCCTGATTTCTAAATAATGTTTAAAATTTGTCACTGGCCCCCTGTCATTCTTCAGCCGTGATCCACTTGAAAGGGATGGTTTGCAGAGCCAAACAAAACACCATGCGTGGGACCTACACAAGAGATGCCAGACCTGCTCGCTCGCCTTGAAAGCAATGTGTGCCGGAGACCATACATCCTGGCTGACAAGAGCTGCTCCAAAAGCAGCCTTGGGAGAAAAATGTCCTGGGAAATACCCCAAAAAATTAATTCTTGCATGTTGCCGCCTCCAGAATAAATGAGATAACGTCTTTAGCTCCAGTTGGGTAAATGGAAACTCTCTTTTCCACAGGGAGCTCGGCCTCTGCATAAGGAGCCATTAATCAGCGGGGGAGCGGGGAGCCCCGGAGCCACGCCAGTCCCACCGGGATGTGTCCCGGCGCCCCTGGAACTGCGAGCCTCCCCTGCGCCGGCGGCTGCCAGCCCACCCCAGGGCCCCGTTTGCCGGTGGAGCACAGCCTCTTCCAGGGCAAGCTGGGAGGAGATGGAGCCCCGGCCTGACCCGTGCCTCTGTGGAGACCCCCATGCAGGGGACGGGCTGGGGCGAGCGGGGAGGTGCCGGCGGCGGTTGCAGGCTGCTCTTGCCTCACGGTGTGATCACAGGCAGATAATCCCCTTCTCGCCCTATTTCTTAGTCTTTAAAATGGGGATGGATTTGCATCTCTGGGACTGGCATCACCGGTAAACTGGGGCTTGCTTTGTTTTTTGTTTAGAGAAAGCTGTGGAGAGCCCCACGGGAGGGCTGGCACACTGCTCTGCCACCCAGCTCTGCCCTTCCTCTCCTCTCTCCTATCACCCAGCCTGTGCGGACACCTTGGGGGGCTGCAGATGGGCTCCCTGCCCACCATGCCACCACCCCACCATCCCACTGTCCCACCACTGAATTGTCCCAACACTCCACCATCCCACCGCCCTACGATCCCACCACCATCCGCCTGCCCTCCACCTGCAGCACCCCTTCACATGCTAGCCCAGCCCAGACTTCCCGCAAGCCCTGAGACCATCTTCATCGCAGCCCCCCAGCCCCTCACTCTCCCCTGGACAACACGCAATAACTGGAGCCTGACATCCCATCTGGAGCCGATCAGTGCCGGCTAACTCGGAGATGTCGCTAATGGAAACTTCAATGTTTTATTTCAAGGGGCTTCTGTCGCTTCCTCCTTCCAGAAGCGATAACTGCTATGCAGAGAGGCTGCGGGGCAGCCCCCACCATCCCTCAGCAGTAGTAGCATCTGCGATGCTCAAACGCAGAGATCCCCGAGGCGCGCTGAGCCCTCCCAGCCCTTTGTAATTAGCAGCACAGGCCACCGGCTGCAGGAGGTTAACACACCTCCTAAAGCCCTTTGCAATGCTGGGCTGCGCAGCCCCAATCCCCCCCGGCACCTCCACTGCTCCTCCTGCCCCCTCCTCCCCCTGCCTGGGACCGAAACACTGGAACTCGCTTTTTTGGGCACACACGCGCACACACAGTCCTGAAGTATCGAGGCCTCGGAGATTAAAAGGCACCATTATGGGAGTCAAACATAAATTCTCCTTTTATTAAGCAGAGTAAATGTCACCGGTGAAAAAAAGCAGAGGAGGATGGAGAGAAGAGGAGGATTTCATTCCAACTTCCCATTGCTTTCGTTCCTGCTCCTGGCCCTGGCTCCGTGCAGTTGTTTATTTAAAAGTCCAGTAGGGAAAGCTCATATCTTACCTGCTTTCTGTAGGGATTTTCTGCACCATTACCATAACGAACAGCATACCCAGTGTCAGCGCGGTTTGGCTGGGGTTTCACGCTGAAAGCCTCGATCACTGGTTTGGTATGGACTGGCACGGCCAAGAGGACTTGCAATGGGAGCCTGCACTGGTGCTGGGAGCAGGAGGGTGAGTCGCTGCCGGTCATCAGCGGTCTTGGGGCCGCAGACCCCAGCAAAAGCACTTTCCTGAATTATTTAAACATGCCCAGCTCGGCAGCCGCATCCCCAGGAGCAGGAGCAGTGGCTTGGACTGAGGCTGGCAGCAGGGCAGAGGCGGATCCACTGCAGCCTCTGCCTGCTTCGGTGCATCCTAAATATTTCCCGGCAGGCAGACGGCCCGTGCAGTGCAGCCGCCGGACCCGCTGCCTGCAGCAGGCAGATGAAAGCCACCAGGTAAAGGCTGTGGTGGCTAAATTGCTTCGGCTTCCAGGGATGGCCAGACAGCAGCAGCTCCCGCACCCAGGCGAGGGCTGCCTGGCCATGCTGCCGTGCAATGGGTGAGCAGTGGGTCGGCCCCATGGGGATGCGGGTATGGCTCCAGCTCCGCTGCATCGTCAGCATCCTGGGGCTGGGGCTTCAGGGGAAGAGCTTCAGTTCAAAGGCCAAAGCCCCATCAGGTGAGCTGAAACATTTCCCTTAACTTGATGAGACAGAACCGAATTTGTGTCACATAATCGCCTCGCCTAATTGCCCTGATACAGTGGCTTTCGGCAGACCCCGGAGCCAGCACAGAGCTTGGAGATGCTCACAGGCACGACATGCCCAGGCAGGATGGCTCTGCAGCTCCTAACACTCTCTTGGCCCCATCCGCACCCCTCTGGAGAGGCAGGGACCTTGGATGTCGACACACGTTGTGACAGCAAAGGGCTGCTCAAGAGCAGCAGAGGCATCAGAGCACCCGGCATTGGTGATACACAGCGTTTGCCAAGGCAAAAAACTGGGAGACTGAGAGCTCATGGGAAATGCTTTTCCTCCTTTCAGGTTTAATTCTTCTGTCAGGCACTCGTCTGAGATGGTTTTATTCACACACAGCAGCAGAGAAATGGCTGAACAAAGGGGCTGCCTTTTTTTTATACTTCTAGTTATCTTTGTAGTCTCAGGAATGTGGCTGAATTTAATGGATGCACCGCCCGGCCCTGCACGCGTGTGAGTGTGCATGAGCAGGAAGGGGAGAGGGAGGCTGCAGAGCAGCAGGGACGCTCGCCCCAGAAATACTGCCCACGGCGGTAACCACTTAATGCCTCAGGTGAAGTGTTTACTTAAGTGGGCTTCACAATATGGAGGGAGCACTCAGGACACATCTTAAGCAAATAACCACCACGCACAGTAAATCTGCTGGAGAGTGGGTTTACTCCACTGCCAGGTGCTTCTTCCAAAAGGGATTTTCATCCTCCTGCATTTAACTCCAGTGCCCTGTCGTTTGGGAGAGGCAGATTTGCTCACGCCCTGGGCCTGCTAGTCGCCATGCTCCCCCGGGATTGATTTAAGGGTGGCTGGGCTAAGCCTGGGCTCCTTGCAGCTCCTCAGCTGGGGCTGCAGGAGCCTGGCAGGTGCCGGTCAGCCCCGGCACAGCGTGGCCAGCAGCACCGCGCCGTGCCCTGGGCACTGCCGCACCCTGCGCAGGCAGACCCTTCGGCTTTTAACCGCAGCCTTTATTGAGTGAGCCCCAAGCTGGCGTGAGACCCCCTGCCCTTCTTGGAAGGAGGCACAAACCTCAGTTTATCCTTTAATGAACCGCAGCCGTGAGGTGGGCAGAGTCCAGCACCTTCTTATCCCCACTGGGTCTCCTGCCTCGCGGTCAGGACCTGAACTGGAAAAGGACTGTCGTGGTTTAGC